>JASDQU010371382.1:162548-188294 GCA_032191745.1 Picea mariana | reverse complement strand
TAAGTAATTGATTAATTATGTATTAAACAAATGGAGGAAAAATAAAATATAAGGTTAAATAGGGTTACGTATCCCATGAGGGATAACGTAACCCATACGTAAAAGGGAACATTAATTAAAGGATAAGATAATTAATATGAAATAAATGATGGATGGAGCATTAATAAAGAGATAATGTGTTTGGTGGGGAGTAAAAGGTGTGAGGGCGGTGAAGGAGGCATAAGGGAAGGAGGAGGATTCATTTTGGAGGGGGATTCATTCATGCATTCTACGAGAGGAGATTTTGGGAGCATTGGGGAGAGTTAGTTAACAGTGGTGACAGTGGGATTTACAGTGCACACCGGGGCTGAGGGGTTTTGGGCTCGGAGGGCTAGGACGTCCATAGATGTCCTAGGGCCAGGCGTACTGGTTGGTAGGGTGGCTGGTTTTGGGGTGTCTTCAGGAGCAAGCTACTGCGGATAGGTTGAAGCGAAGGGAGCGACAACATCAGAGCGAGGTATTTAACTTGTTATGCAAATTGTTATGTAAGTTTAACTTGTTATGCAAATGAAAATGTAAATTGTTAATTTATTTATTGGAATATGGGAGTGAATATGCTAGATTAAGTGAAATTTTGAGTAAAATTCAAATTTACTGTTCCGTATTAATTCATTGGTAGTCTAAATTAAATCGTGGGCACCACATTCCTTGTGACTATGTTCTCTCTCAACGAGTCATTTTTAAATGCATTTGCTAGGAATAATAAGGACTCATCCAATTTAATGGAAGACTGGTGGGTCGATGAAGATAGACTATTCAAGCAAGGGAAAAGGTTCATTCCTACACATGAGTTCAAAAAACCATACAAGATGTTGATTGCTATGCTAAGCAGGTTATATGGTGAGGAGAAAAGCACACATTTTTAGATGGATTGGTTACCCATGTTATACACCATTGTGAAGACATGACAAGTTTTCAATTGGGAAGATATATTGACCTTTATCATTTGCATTAACATGAGGAATATCCTAGGTATGAAGAAACCATGTTTCTATATGTCTGCATATTTGATTGATGTCGTCTTCTCTTCCATACAATTTCCTAATCTCTAATGGAGTTGGGATCAAGATCAACCCCTTGTGCACGTTTATTTCTCCAAACTTTGGAACATAAAATATAAAAGATACTTCTATAATATTTGTGAATATTTCCTTGCTCCTCTCTACACTATCATTTTCGGGTTCCCTACATACAAAATATCAAAGGAAGCCATGGATGGAATGAAGGGTATAGCTGATTGGTATTTACAAAAGTGTTACACTTAAATCAAAGTGTATGGAAGCATTTGGGCTCCACATCTCTTGCCCTATTTTGTTCTAGATCGTATATTAATGAGATAAATTTCTTATCAGACCATGAGCACAGTGGTTACTTCCCTCCTTTTGAGAAGTATTAAGAAGCTCTTACCTTTGTTTCATGTACATTAGGAAACTATAGTTTATCAAATGGCCCGCATGCCAGGAAAGAGATAGATACTTTACATGAGATATGTTTGTGCAATGGAGAGGAAAGAGGACATGACCCACATGAGTTGGTGATCAATCATGTTAGATCTATGGATGTCACCCATTCCAATGTACATGTGGTCGATTTTGATGAAGAGGTTTTCAAGGGAATTATTTTCTATGAGGAGGTATTGTATAAATTAACCAATAATGTTGCTAGACAAGAGAAGCAATTAGAGAAAGAAGAAAATACAATAACCTTCCATGAGCAATTTCAAATGCTCCTGGAGGATGACTAGGAGAGGTTGGAAACCAAGGAACAAGAAAAAATTAATAAAGCAGAGGAATTGGAACAAAAAAGAATCAGGGAAGAAGAATAATATAGTAAAATACAAACAAAGAAAGGGAAACCGAAAAATGAGCCCAAGAAGACCTTCAAAACAGGTGAAAGCAAGAAAAACGAAGGACTACTTAAAAAGCTCATTAATGAAAGATGGAAAAAGAAAGAAGAGGAAGCAAGGCCCCTGCAATATGCTCTCCAAAAAAAGAAAGTTGAGGAAGAAGAAGAGAGGGATGCAAAAGAAGTAGAGGCACAAATATTGGAAAAGGAAATATTAACAATCGAAAATGAAGAAAATAAGAAAGCCGATGAAGAAACAAAATGGAAAAAATAGAAAAAAATTGAATGAGACTCTAAACAACCCATTAAATCTGAAAATGGGTGTATTGGATATTCCACCACGAGAATACACCCCTATCACGAACATTCAAGGAAATTCAACATTTTCTACATAAATATTAGATTTTGATTGTTATGTTGTAGCTATAGGGGATTATTACTACAACAATACGACTCAAAGAATTGAGAAAAAGTCAAATAAAAGGAAGAGAGGAGAATCAACCGACACCCAATCATCTACAGGGAGAATTATTGAATGGAAGGCATGACATGATCCAGAAGAAAATGTTATACATACAACCTCTGCTCTTCATGCATTAGTCAGATAAAATGCATCGTATATCGTTGAAGTTATTACAACATTATGCAATGCAAGAACTACAATTGTTGAACTTGAAAAGGAATTAAAAACACAAAGAGATGATATCTTTGCAGAATTCCTCAAGGTAGTTGAGGAGAAAAACCAACTTTATAAGGAAGAAATTTAAAAGGCTTTGAAATATACAAGAGATGAAATCACTTCCAAATTTGAAAGGGCTACCAGGATCTCTAAGTCTCTTCACACAGAGGAGCTAAACAAAGCTTTGCAAACTTAGAAGAATGAGATAAATGCTGAATTTGAAAGGAGAACATTGTGAGAATGGGACACCCACATTAAAGAGATGGATTCTATAAAATGAAATCTCTCTGAAGAAAGAGAACAAATCAAGAATATAAATACTTAGGAGATATCCAATTTGCAAACAGAGCAAGTTGAATCCCAACGGTTGGTGGAGCAACAAGGTTAGGAAATTTTGGGATTGGAATAGGAAAAAGAAAAACTTGAAAAGGCTCTAGAAGAGAACAAAGCAACAAATTTTTCTTTGGAAGTTATAAGAATAGAGGAAATGGAGTTGAACGATAAACTAAGATTTGAGAAAAAAGGAATGTTTGTGCCTTCTCAATGTTATGGAAGCTGACAAAGATGATCAACTTAGGATGGAATATCAAATGGAATAGATCATGGAGCAATATCAAAAAGCTAGTGAATCTTTTGATAGGATCATTGATTAGAAAGAAGTATACAAAGACCCCCGCAACACATTGTCGTTATACTCCAAAAAAGAGAAACTTAAAGACCAAGTCTTCTTTAACACATGGAAGCCTCTGTTGAAGGATATTTAGGCCATTCAAGAGACAATAACCAAAGCATGAAAAGGGTTATGGGACAACTTGGATGATCTCATTGAGGAATTCATAATGAAGGCAATTCCCCCCATTGATGAAGCAACACTTGCCAAGGAGAGAATAGTTGAGGTAGAGGAGAACATAGGAATTATCCATGTAAATATAGAAAATTTGACTGAAGTAAATAAAGAAGTTCTAGAGGAATATTTGCTAAAACCTATCAGGCTTATCACAATGACTTAGAGGTTTATTAAGCATACAACACAGGATTTACAACAAGCAATTTCTACTAAGGTTTGCGATGAAGAGTTGGACATGGAAAGTATGCAATCAAATAAGTAAAATAAAATAATGGAATATTATTCACTTTGGAAAGAATTTCAGGATCAGATGAAGATGAAGAAAAGCTCATGATTACCTCATTTCCATAATTGATTTGTTTGTGTTATTTCCTTTCTTTTGTAATCATAGTAGCAATTGGAAATGCGAAGGGTCACATATGAACCTCCCTAAGCTTATGTTACAATTTTGGAATGTAAACAGTCTCCAGAATTTTACAAAAGAGAGAACTGTAAATGAAAAAGGGCTTTTGATTTTGATTGTATCTATATGGTACTATTACTGCATGGTGAATTGAACAAGAGACATATATAGAAATTTTGGTGCAGATATGTATGAATAAGATTACTCTTTTTATGCATATTTTTTCTGTGAAAGTATGGAGTATAGTTTAATGAACTTTTTCTTAATTATTTTTCTGTATGTTTATGTTACCATTGTTTTCATTGTGAATGCAACAATAGTGTAATAAGTCAGTGAAGCAACTAATTGTATATTGCTTATTACATTGTCAAACTAAATTACTCCTTGCTCTTATGAATTAATTATGTGTAAGTAGTATCATTTTCCATTGTATTCATTACTGCATTTTTCTCCTCATCAAGATAGTTTAGAATAAGTTAGGATTGCATATTAGAATAGTCAATAGTCATTTTAGTTTAATTTAGTTTTCAAAGTGTTAATTCAGTTGAGAACATTATGTTCTCAGATTCATATTTAGATAGTTTTAGAGTGGCAACCAGGCCCACATACTGGTAAAAAACACAATCCCTTATCCAACAGTAAATCGATGGCCACCCACCTATTTCATTGGTTCAAAATAGGGGTTTCCACCTTGACAATTTTTCTACAACTTTTTGGTTCCTAAAATTCTAGGGTCGTTTTGAGGTCCTAAACAATGTTTTTTAGGCCCACCACAGTCACACTGTAGGTTGTAATTAGAGTGGGATGAAAAAATGTGTATTCCTCGGATAGACCTTTCCAACGAACTATCGTGCACCCCAAACATAGATCATATGCAAAAGTTAGGCCCTTGGGAAGTTGATGTATCAACTACCCCCATTGGGGCCCACAAACCTTTTGGTGTTTCATCTTCCGAGGTTAGGGTTTTGGATTTTATTTAGGTTAAAAAATCCTATGGAGCCTCATTGTAAACACCATCATCATCTTCTTGCGAATGAGGGTAGCCATCACTTCTCTTCTCAGAGATAAGCTGCCACCATTCTATCGAGTGATTCACTCTATAATTTTACAGTTTCTGTACATTTATCTCATTAATAAAAAAATTATGCATTACTATATCTCTATTTTTATTGAAATATCTATGTATATTCCATTGTTATATATCTACCTTCATTTTGTTCTCAAAACAGTTTGGATCAATGGTCTCAAAGAAGGCTACTCCTTTTCATTTCTCAGTGCATGCCATCGACGAGGTCAAGGTATAGAGAGTTGGGTCTCGAGCTAGTTTCTCTTGAGGACAACCGCTCTTGCCAGCCCAAGAGGCCTCACATGGTGGAAGAAAAGAGAGACAAGGGATCAAAATATTCCATCAATCTGTTGCTCGCGGAAGCCGCCGCGCAACCAAGGAATGAGATGTTGGATATTTTTCCTCAAATCCTTCAACGATTGCCGACAATAGCAGGTGCATATTCGTCAAGCAGTTGTTTTGGAGATGCTGCCCCATTCAAGGTACAACTTAATTTTTATATTCCCATATTTGAAGGTCAGATTGATGTGAATACTTTGGAAAAATGGTTAAATTTTCTAGAAGGTTATTTCTCTGTTCAGAATTTTCTGACAGAGAAAAGATCACCTTTGCACTCCTGAAGGCTCTCCCCCATGTCAAACATTGGTGGGAAACTTGTTGGGATCAAAATTCCATAGAGGAATCTGGAATATTTGGGGTCGATCCCACTTAGGATTCTTTTATGGATGCAGTCAAGGAGCAATATTACCCTATGGGAAACTATGACGAATAGTACATGAGATGGACCACGTTGCATCAAGAGAGGGGACAAACAGTGCTAGAGTTCACAAATACATTCCATACCCTGCACACCAAGTTGGGTATCAAAGACTCTGAGAGACATCTAGTTCTAAAATACCATGGGGCTCTACACAAGTACATCCAAACTGAAATGGAATTTCTGGAAATTTCATCACTGGGAGCCACTTATCAATATGTTGTCAAAATCAAGCATAAATTTAAGTAGTAGAACAAGCGAGAGTTCAGGTCTGCAACAACCAAAGTATGGTAAAGGAATCCTTAACTCAAAAAATAACCAATCTCAAGACCACCATTCAAATCCGCAAGAAAATAAGGGTAACAAGAAGACGAATAAGGACACTGGGAAGTGGTTTGACTTCCATAAAATCCCTTGGCACGACACTGATGAATGTCGCTCAAAACAGTCATTGGTGGTTGAGCTCAAAGAAATAGAGTCGAGCCCTGAATCAGACTCTAGTTCAAACAATAATTAAAGGAGACATAGCATTGATGCAAAACCCACTGCTACTTTCGCAACTGCAACAATCCAACCAGAAGAACCAGAGGATATTGAGGAGGGGGAGCGCCTCTTCCATTCATAGATGTGGGTGAAGGGGACCCTGCTGCATTTTATTGTTGATATAGAAAGCTATAAGAAACTCATCTCATCATAGGTGGTCAAGTAGTTGTATTTTACAACAACACCACACCTGCAACCATATAAAATTGGATGGATTCACCATGGATGAGATCTTCGTGCCAACCAACAGTGTCGCATGTCATACAACATCAAACCCTTCAAGGATGAGGTATTGTGTGATGTTTCCCCATTAGAAGACTGTGATGTTCTATTAGGCCAACCATATATGTGGAAGCATCATGCTATTTATGAGTCTCGACCCTGTAGCATCATTGTTACTCTGGGGGGTTAGCTCTACAAGATACCAGAGGTAGTTCTGACTATTGTCCCGAAAAACAATGTTGCAAAGTAATCTCTCATATCACAAAGTTTAGCCTCTACACAATCTAGTCAGAAGAGAAGGAAATTTTAACCATTGCAGCCTCGACCCAAGACCCTTCTATCCAACAAAATCAGATCAACAAGATTGTAGAAGAGCACCAAGATATTATTACTGCACCTACAGGGGTGCCTCCACGTTGCCCAGTCAAACCAAGTTATAATAAATCCCTTCATGTTATTCATGTTGCATATTCACTGATAGAGTCCTCCCACACTTATATATATCATGCAATTAGAGTGGTTAAACGTATCCAACCCCACCAACAACAGGTTTATAACAACCTTCACCAAGCTAAGAAAGACAATTTCTTCAGCGAGACAAGCAACTCACTAATGTTCATATTCAAAAAATGATTCCTTGGGAGCTTGACACAATGGAGACCATTTATTCCTAAGGAGTTAATAATGATCCAGGTAGAAATCGGTGGCTACCCACCTATTCTTCTAGCTCAAAACAGGGGTTTCCACCTTGGCAGTTTTTCTACATCTTTTCGGGTCCTAAACTTTTGGGGTCATTTTGAGGCCCTAAACAATATTTTTTGGGCCCGCCACAATCACATTGTAGGATTTAGCTAGAGTGTGATGGAAAAATGTGTACTCCTTGCATATACCTTTCAATGAGCTATCATGTGCCCCAAACGAAAAATCATATGAAAAAATTACACCCTTGGGAAGTTGACGTATCAACTACCCCCATCGGGGCCCACAAACCTTTTGGCATTTCATCTTCCGAGGTTAGGGTTTTGGATTCTATTTATGTTAAAAAGGCCTTTGGAGCCTCATTTTAAACATCATCATCATATTCTTCCGAATGAGCGTAGCCATCTCATCTCTTCTCAGAGATAAACTGCCACCATTCTAGCAAGTCATTCACTCTGTAATTTTATAGTTTTTGTATATTTCTCTCATTAATAAAAATTTGTCCATTACTGTATATATGTTTTTATTGCAATATCTCTATATATTTCATCGTTTTATCTCCATATTCATTTCATTCTCAAAATAATTTGGATCACTGGTATCAAAGCAAGCTACTCCTTTTTTCTTCTTAGTGCAAGTCCCCGACGAGGTCAGGGTATAGAGAGTTGGGTCTCGAGCTAGTTTCTCTTGAGAACAACCCTTCTCTCCAGTCCAAGTGGCCTCCCATGGTGGAAGAACAGAGAGATGATGGAGCATGATATCCCATTAAGCTATTACTTGCAGAAGTCCTCGCGCAACAGAGGAACAAGATGTTGGAGATTTTTTCCCAAATCCTTCAATGATTATCGACAATAGAAGGTGCGTCTTTGTCAAGCAGTCATTTTGGAGATGCTGCCCCATTCAAGGTACAAGTTTATTTTGATATTCCCATATTTTAAGGTCATATCAATGTGTATGATTTGGAAAAGTGGTTAAATTTGTTAGAAGGTTATTTCTCTGATCACAATTTTTTCGACAGAGAAAATATCACCTTTGCGCTCCTTAAGGCTCTCCCCCATGTCAAAAATTGGTGGGAAACTTTGTTAAGGTTTAATATATTATTATAGTTCTTTTCATTTCACTAGATAACAATAGCATAAGATAGGATCACTGAGAAATACACAATCACAAGAGACACAACATTTATCCTGGGAAACCCTCATGGGGGAGAAAACCCAACAAAACTTCCTTATTATAGATAACCAATACAATGCCAAGAGATAACTCAAACAAATACATAAATTCCTCTCCCAAGTATGTGCCTCTCTCTCTCTTCCTTCTTCTCCAACTGCAGCTTCAAACTTGTGCTCTGATGAACAAGTGAGTGTGTGAACAAATGAGGTGTTGGACTCTCTTATTTATACAATCTGGAAGGTGTGAACTGAGGTGTCTTTTCACTGGCAGGGTCGACTTCTCATTCTAGGTGGTTATAACCACTTTAATATATTCTAGGGGCCGACTTCTCATTCTGCCCATTATAATTAAGGTTTGACCAATCCGCAAAAGGGGATTTGGTCATTTACAATACTCGACATGATCAATCCACAAAAGGGGATTGATCTAATGAATAATACATCAAATAATAAATAGAATACTCTTTTTATTTATAATATTTCAACACTCCCCCTTAACAAGAAGGGTATTGTACAATAGAATTAGGTGAGAGAGAGGGCAACATTGTCAACAACATCTTGAAACACTGATTGGCATATCTATAAATCATCGGAATTTTTTCTCATCATCAATATCATCATTCAAAGCAGGGAGTTGGAATGGCATCATCATCCTCATCAGCATGAGGCTAAGGTAACATCATCATCATCTTCAGCGTGAGGCTAAAGTGACATCATCATCTTTGGCATGAAAGATGAAATAAAATCATCATCATCATAATCATTTTCAGCAAGGAGTTGAAGTGGCATCATCATCATCATCTTCAACATGAAGCTGAAGTGGCATCATCATCATCAACTTCAACAAGAAGTTGAAGTGGCATAATCATCATCATCTTCAGCAAGAAGCTGAAGTGGCATCATCATCATCAACTTCAGCAAGAAGCTGAAGTGGCATCATCATCATCAACTTTAGCAAGAAGCTATGTGGCATCATCAACATCATCTTTAGCAAGAAGCTAAAGTGGCATCATAAACATTTGTATCAACATGGATTAGTATAACACTAATACATCATCATCATCAATAACAACAACAAAACAACACAAAGCCTGGAGCATTGTCAACATCAGCACTGGGTGGAGAGTCTTCAGCACGAGGTTGGCATCACAACACGAAGCTGGAAACACATCATCACAACACGAGGCTGACACATCATCACAGAACGGGGCTAGCATGTCATCACAACATGAGGTTGGCACAACATCACAGCAATTAAGATGGCACATCATCACAACAATTAAGATGGCACATCGCAACACTAGGTTGGCACATCATCTCAGCAATTAAGCTGACACATCACAACACTAGGCTGGCACATCATCACAACAATTAAGCTGGCACATCATCACATCAATTAAGCTGGCACATCACAACACTAGGCTGGCATATCATCACATCAATTAAGATGGCACATCACAACACTAGGCTGGCACATCATCACAACAATTAAGCTGGCACATCATCACAACAATTAAGCTGGCATATCATCACAACAATTAAGCTGGAACATCAACATTTTGTGGTACTCTGACAGTCCCTAAGGAGATGCCTAGGAATCATAAGATTCCCTAGAATATAAAATCCTAACAGAGCTACCACATGGTACTCTGATAGATCGTCCTTACCAAACCTTCGAGATCTTCCCAGGAATAATAAGATTCCCTGGGATTATAAAAATCCTAATGGATCTACCACTACTGATCAGGATACCATCGTATCATCAACACTACTCCCCCTTTTGAGGAAGGTCCTTTCGGACTATACCAAGCTTGTCTCAAAAGTATTTAAACTTTATACGAGACAGAGACTTGGTCTACAACCTTCTCACCTAAGCCAACATATTGGAGTTTTATAGCTCATCTCTACATCATATCATGGGTGAAGTGATACCGGATCTTTATGTGCTTCAACTCATCATGGAACACATGGTTCTCCATCATTTTTATAAAACTTGGTTGTCACATAGAATCATGGTGGCTTCCATCTCTAGATCAAATAGATCGGTCAACAACATCTGAAGCCATATGGCTTCAAAACTAGCGGAACATGCAACAATGTATTCCGCTTCTGTTGTGCTTGGACTAATACTGAATTGCTTCCTACTCTGCCATGAGATCATGGCTGACCTCAGACTGAAACAACATCATGAAGTGCTCTTTCTATGAGAAATAATTCCAGCTCAATCTGAATCAATGTAACCACTAATTTTGAAGTCAAGATATCTAGTATAATAGAGACC
The DNA here is from genome assembly GCA_032191745.1 of Picea mariana. NCBI lineage: Eukaryota > Viridiplantae > Streptophyta > Pinopsida > Pinales > Pinaceae > Picea > Picea mariana. The sequence continues at coordinate 177,741 of JASDQU010371382.1, read as the reverse complement.
AAAATTCAACGTAGCCTTAAGGTATCTCATCATATGTTTTGTAGCAACAATGTGAACACGTCTGGGTTCTAATGGATAATGACCCAAGGAAAAACATATATCTAGCCTGATATTCTTCAGATACATAACTGAACTAGTAATCTGTCTGAACAAAGTAGCATCAACCAATTCTGACGAGGTATCCACCAGGAGATTCAAATTCGTTTCCATGGGTGTGTACATGGATTTGGATTTCAACATGTCAACCCTTTTCAATTTTAACTGCATACTTCCCTTGGTTAAGGAAGATCTTCTCTATGCTTTTCCAAACTTCAAGATCTAAGAGATAATGCATTTAGGTCTTCCATCAAACTCTGTGGAGATCTTCTTCTGCAATATGTCATGAGATTTTCGTCATCTTGTCAAGAATACATCATCTACATATAGTAGTAACATCATCGACTCATCATTCATAACATTGAGATAAAGGTTAGAATCAAATTTACTCTTGGTAAATCCCAAGCTCTCCAGGAAACTATAAATTCTGCCATATCAAGCTCGAGGAGCTTGCTTCAATATGTACAGATCCTTCTTCAAATGACAGACATGAGTCTTTCTATATTCAATCTTCAAATCAATTTTTCTCATTACATTGTACCAATCTAGTACACTTGCTCAGCTGCAACTCAATCTACACAATCATGTGCTATCTCTATGTGCTTTCTGCAAAGTACTATATGTCTCACTGATTGAGAGTATGTCCTCTCCTCTTTCTACAACTGTTCCTTATGGAATTGGGACACTGCACCTGCACCTGCTCTAAATATGAGAATGGTTGCTCCATTCTCACTGTGATTGCTGAAATATGGGAGTAATTCCTCTACTCCATTATGGAAACAACTTCATCTGAAATTGAGAGTGGCTCAATAACTGATATTGAAGATAGCTCTTCTTCTTTCATGTAGGTAACTCTATATTTCATTGTAGTCTTGTCTCCATGACCCAACTAATGCACTGCACCAACTGCCACTCAATTTTTAAATATGGGGATTTCTACCCCTGCATCTCATACTATATATGAATCATAGTTGTTCTGGTTGTCTTCATAAATACTGGAACTATTTCTTCAATAAGTGTCTCGTCATAGTCTTCTCCCTCTTGCTGGGAGAATTATCTAGACACACATCAGGCTTTGAACATTTGCAACATGCTTGATCTATATAGATCATTCTTGGAATTCAATATTGACTTCTTTTCTAGTCTCACGAAAGAAAGTATTTCTGACTGGCTTCCTTCTTTGTTACTAAAACAAGGGAATCTTCCTAGGAGATTTCATATCTTCTAGAAGTTTTTGAAGCTACAATATAGTCTTCTCACGACATCTGTCTCCTAGTCCTATAAGTTGTCTCTTCATCTGATCCTTTCTGAGATCAGGCTTACTCACGATTTCTTCTGAGTCTACAAGGACTTCATTATCTCTTACAGGGTATACTTGGTGTTGAATACCAAGTCTAAATATGAACGATAGAGTCAGGCTTCAAACGAGATTTGCTTCTCTTTCTAAAGTTCGGTCATCTTTGGAGCCTTCTTCTCCTTTCAATCAATCTTCATATGAGATACTTTGAATCTCAAGAGATAGATTCTTCTTCATATTCTTTGGTACATGAGTGTATATGGTCCTATACATAGTCTTCTTCATATCTCATATAATATGTTGCCTTCAACAACCTTCACTATATCTTCCTCAGGGTTATCACCTGTGACCTGAAACAAGGTCAACAAGCAAGAATAATTCTCTTTTGATAATAGTAGATAAAACAATAGCACGAATAATCATCACAATAGCTCCTTTATAGATATAACTCGCGACTTGTCTGAAGTAAAGATTAAAGGTAAGAAATACAATACAAAATGAGATCAACACTCTTATAGTGTTGTGATCAAACATTCCTCCATGGAAACCTGGAAATAACACAAGAGAATTCTCATAGAGGAGATGTTAGTTTGTATCAGGCAAATGATTACATTAAGCATTTATCTCAATATGCTCACATGCTACCAGGTATAGTACTTTTCAAAGACTAGTTATCAACTTGTCATGTGCAACTTTGAATCAACTTAATTAATCAAACCTGGAACCTGGAGCCTTGTCCTCAAGAATGAGTGTGCTACTTTTTTTCCAAGTCTTCTTCACTCAAGATAACGAGTTCTTTCTTCAACCTGTTTTCTTGTACTAAGACAATATGCTATCTTGACAGAAGGTTAGGTTAGAGAATAAACTCTATGATCTCAACTTTAATCCATCTAATACCTTGACTTTAATTTTGATCAAAGGTTAGTATGATGGTCATAGCTACAACATGCAACACTGATCAAAATGATGTAATAACAAATAGATTCATATCTGAATAATCACACCTGGGTTGCATAATTCCTATGAATGTGTTGGATCTTGAGATCCTTCTAGATCTATGGAAAAATATCCCTTCTCCTGCAAATACCCTTTAAATATTAACAATTTAAACATATGTGAGTACATACGTCTGATAGCATTTGCAGGTAGTGGTACCATCTGGTAGCAACGAAAATGATCACCAACTCTTAAAAACTTAAAGGATGACTGCAACTGGTACTACGAATGATACTTCAACTAGTACTGCAACTACAATTGATATTGCAAGTGGTTTTGAGGCTGCAAATGCAACTACAACTTAGGGTTTTATGAGGAAACCCTAATTTTTCAAACTTCAAATTTTGAAATTTTGATCTAGGGGATAGATGCACTGAGCTGGGGTGAGTAAGATGGTGCAGTCAGATTTTTGAAAATCCAAATTTTACCCCCTCAAACTTGACCAACGGATTTTTGGATTGGTCCTTCTAGTTTTCTGGTACTTCTAGTACTCTAGTACTTCTGGTTTTCTGGTACCTCTAGTACTTTGTGAAAACTAGGGTTTCACTTTTTGGGAGATCTACCCACTGAAAAGGTGTGCTGAAGGTGCCAAAGAATTCCTTGGGTTAGGGCACACTTTTCTAGATGGTTTTGATGTTGAAAATCTTCTTTAATAAAAATCCCTAATTTTCATGTACGGCAACATTAACATTTTTCTTCTTGTTTTGAAAGATGTGGTCTTCAGCTTAGCTCTGATAGCATGTTAAGGTTTAAGCTATTATTAGATTTCTTCGCATTTCACTAGATAACAATAACATAATATAGGATCACTGAGAAATACACAATCACAAGAGACACCTCATTTATCCCGGGAAACCCTCATGGGGGAGAAAACCCAACAAAGCTTCCTTATTATAGATAGCCAATACAATGCCAAGAGATAACTCAAACAAATACATAAAGTCCTCTCCCAAGTATGCACCTCTCTCTCTCTTCCTTCTTCTCCAACTACATCTCCAAACTTGTGCTCTGATGAACAAGTGAGTGTGTGAACAAATGAGGCACTGACCTCTCTTATTTATACAATCTGGCAGGTGTGAACTGAGGTGTCTTTTCATTAGTAGGGCCGACTTCTCATTCTGGGTGGTTATAACCACTTTAATATATTCTGGGGGCCGACTTCTCATTCTTCCCATTATAATTAGGGTTTGACCAATCCGCAAAAGGGGATTTGGTAATTTACAATACCCGACATGATCAATCCATAAAAGAGGATTGATCTAATGAATAATACATCAAATAATAAATAGAATACTCTTTGTAGTTACAATAATTCAACAAACTTACTGGGAGAAAAATTTCACAGAGGAATCTGGAATATTTTGGGCCAAGACCACCTGGTATTTTTTATGGATGCAGTCAAGGAGCAATATTATTCTGTGGGAAACTATGAAGACCAGTACATGAGATGGACCACGTTGCATCAAGAGAGGGGCCAAACAGTGCCAGATTTCAAAAATACATTCCATACCTTGCACACCAAGCCAAGTATAAAAGACCTCAAGTGAAATATAGTTCTAAAATATCGTGGGGCTCTACACAGGTACATCCAAAATGAAATGAAATTTCTGGACATTTCATCATTGGGAGTCGCTTATTGATATGTTGTCAAAATCGAGTAGAAATTTAAGCAGAAGAACAAACGAGAGTTTAGTTCTGCAAATCCACAACAAAAAAAGTATGGTAAAGGAATACCTAACTCATAGAACAACAAACCTCAAGACCACCAATCCAATCCATAGGAAAATAATGGTAACATGAAGATGAAGAAGGACATTGGGAAGTGGTGTGACTTCCACAAAATCCCTTGGCACAACATCAATTAATGTCTCTCACAACACTCATTGGTGGTCGAGGTCAAAGAAGCAGAGTCAAGCCTCGACTCGAAATTTGATTCAGACAATAATAAAAGGAGACATATCATTTATGCAAAACCCATTGCTATTGTCGTGACCACAACAATCCAACTAGAAGAACCAGAGGATCCTGAGGAGGGGGAGCACCTCTTCCATTCATGAATGTGAGTGATGGGGACCCCACTGCATTTTATTGTTGATAGAGGAAGCCAAAATAACCTCATCTCAGTAGAGTTCATCAAGCAGTTGGATTTTTCGACAACACCACACTCGCAACCATACAACATCGAGTGGCTTCACAAGAGATGCGATCTTCATGTCAACCAATAGTGTCGCCTATCATACGACATAAAAACCTTCAAGGATGAGGTATTGTGTGATGTTTCCCCATTATAAGTCTGTGATGTTTTGTTAGGCCAAGCATATATGTGGAAGCATCATGTTGTTTATGAGTCTCAACATCGTAGCATCATTGTTACTCTGGGGGGTCAGCTCTATAGGATACCATAGGTAGTTTTGACTACTGTCCCAACAAAACAATCCCACAAAGTAATCTCTCATACTTCAAAGTTTATCCTCTTCACAATCTGGTCAGACTATAAGGACACTACAACCACTACAACATTGGCACAAGACCCTTCTATTCAACAGAAGCATATCAACAAGATTGTAGAATAGCACCAAGATATTCGTACTGCACCTACGGGGGTGCCTCCACACTGCCTAGTCAAACCAAGTTATAATAAATCCCTTCATGTTATTCATGTTCCAGCTTCAAAAATAGATTCCTCCCACACTTAGACAGATTATGCAACTAGAGTGGTTAAACGGATCCAACCCCGCCAACAACATGTTCATAACAACCTTCACCAAGCTAAGCAGGACAACATCTTCAGCAAGAAAAGAAACTCACCAAGGTTCAGATTCAAAAAAATCTTCCTCGAGAACTTGATGCAATGGATACCATTTTTTCCTAAGGAGGGAAGAATGATCCAAGTGTAAATCAGTGGCCACCCACCTATTTTGTTGGCTCAAAAGAAGGGTTTCCACCTTGGCAGTTTTTCTACAGCTTTTCGGGTCCTAAACTTCCAGGGTTGTTTTGAGGCCCTAAACAACATTTTTTGGTCTTGCTACAGTCACACTATAGGACATAACAAAGAATTATGATAAATTTTGTATTCCTCAAATATACCTTTCCAACGAGCTATCATACACCCCAAACAACGATCATATGCAAAAGTTACACCCTTGGGAAGTTGAGGTGTCAACTACCCCCATCGGGTCCTGCAAACCTTTTGGTGTTTCATCTTCCGGGGTTATGGTTTTGGATTTTATTTATGTTAAAAATTCCTTTGGAGCCTCATTGTAAACATCATCATCATCTTCTTTAGAATGAGTGTAGCCATCACATCTCTTCTTAGATATAAGCTGCCACCATTCTAGCGAGTCATTCACTCTATAATTTTACAGTTTATGTACATTTCTCTCATTAATAAAAAAATGTGCATTACTATATCTCTGTTTTTATTGAAATATATTTGTATATTCCATTGTTATATCCCCACCTTCATTTCATTCTCAAAATAATCTAGATCAATCCCAAACGAGAGTGAGTCTAATTGGGACTTGCCATCGACCGTTCTACCTTACTTGCCTGACAGGTCATTTAGACCCATCAACACTCCAATTAACATTGGAGAAGTTCGTTTGATGAGCTCAGGTTAACACTAAAGGATTTCCCAAAAAATCCTCTCGAAGCAAAGGAGGAGTTCTCACAAAATGCTCCATAACAGGGATAAGACCCTACCAAACTACCTTTCATATTTTGGACATATTTTTTGTCTCGGGTGCCTATTTTGCACGTTCCTTATACCATTAGAAATGTCTTTCCGAGATATAAAACTTCCCAGTTATGTGATTTGATAAATTCCTCACCAATTGTTTCATTTTTCAATATTAAGATCTGACACCTTGTTAACAACCCTAGATAACACAACACCTCAATCGTGAGCAGAGTAACCAAGAATTGAATTTAGAGAAGTTTATACAAAATCTCAATTAATTAATGTTTTATTTATATGGGTTCGAATGCTTGGTTTTAATATTTTCTTTTGAGGTTACTCTGAGGTCACTCATTTGTTGCATGTTGAATGGTGCCAGGTACCAATGCCAAAGGAAAGTTGCACTCAACAATCTGGATAGGAAGTGTGTGAGAGAAGAAAACCATGAAGGCATGGCCTCCTTGCATCAAGGCAGTTCTTCCAATATGCAATGATAACCTTGCAGATACAATCTAAAACCAAGGATGATAGTGCAACAACAACAACAACAACAGTTGTCGCAACAACAAAGGGGCAGCGAAATGAAATTAAATTCAAATGGGTGAAGAGGAGGTCTATGTTAAGAACCAAATATCAATATAGCATAGAAAAACCTCAGAATAAGTACTCAACGCCTTGAAAAAGAGAGAATTTCAAGTAATAAGCCTCTTCGAGGGGGAAACCTCCTTATACCCCACATAAATGTCCAAATACAAGATGATTCCAAATGAAAGTGTCTCCTTGGTATATATAGGAAACTAGGAGGTATAATTACAACTAATGGACTAAAGCCAACATAAATAAAATAACATTAACATTACTAATGTAATATGCCCCAATTAAGGGGTAATTAGCCACTATTTAGGGCTTAACATGCCTCTCCCCTTGAGACAAGTGTCGTTCGCAACGCTTGAGTAACTCTAGATGCTTTTGTATAAAAGACTCATCTTCCCAAGTGGAATCTTCATCCGGTAGTTTCCTCCATTTAACGAGATACTCTGAAATGGATCTATTCCTCAGCTGACGAATTTTTGTGTCAGTGATGGCTTCAGGCTCCAATATAATTTTTCCTTCCTTGTCAAGTTTTGGCAATATAGTTTGCACTGGGATCTTGTCACCTATAACCTTCTTTAAGCATGAAACATGGAAAACCGGGTGTACTCGTGAATATGCAGGCAACTCCAATTTGTATGCCATAGTACCAATCTTTTGAAACATCTTATAAGGTCCATAGTACTTTGGTGATAATTTATTATCCTTCTTGGCTTGCTTGAGGGACATCTATTTGTATGTTTGTAGTCTTAAAAACACCCAATCCCCTACTTCAAAACTTTTTTCACTACAATGTTGATCTTCTTGTTGTTTCATGTGATTTTTTGCCATGGTCAAGTTGTCCTTTAAGATTTGGAGAAATTTTTGTTGATGCTCGATGTGATATTCCACTGCTTGAACCTTAGATTTTTCTTTTAGAGAAGAAGTGATGGAAGGAGGGTGGTATTCGTAGAGTGCCATAAATGGTGTCATTTTTGTTGCAGTATGAAAGGAAGTGTTATACCACCATTCTGCCAAGGGTAACCATTTGAACCAATTTGTTTGTTTATCAGAGACGAAACAACGAAGGTAGCCTTCTAGACATTTGTTCACTATCTTGGTTTTTCCATCAGATTGAGGATGATAGGATGAGCTATGAGCCAATTGAGTACCCAAACAAGAAAATAATTCTGTCCAAAAATGTCTAGTGAAGATGGGATCTCTGTCACTTACAGTAATATTTGGGTTTCCATGTAGCTTTCGAACTGTCTCCATGAATGCGGTGGCAACTGTACTGGCTTTGAAGGGATGAGAGAGTGCACAAAAGTGTGCGTATTTGGTGAATCTATCAACAATCACCATGATGACACTCTTTCCTTTAGACTTTGGTAACCCTGTTATCTAATCCATGGAAACCTCCTCCCAGTGTTGAATTGGGATGGCTAATGGTTGTAAAAGACCTAGGGTCTTAATTGTTTCCACCTTATTTTGTTGGCAAACCAAACATTTTGCGACAAACCTTTGAACATCAGTTTTAAGGCCATCCCAAAAAAAATCCTTCTTGACCCTATGGTAGGGTTTCAAAAATCCCTAGTGCCCTCCTACTGGAGAGGTGTGTAATTCCAATAGTACCTTTTGTTTGATTTGGGAGTTCTTACATAAATATAAGAGATATTTGTACCATAGTAAATCATTTTTCCATGTAAATGTATCTGATGCACTGGAATCCTGCTGCAACCTTTGAATGAGAGTCCACACTTTTTCGTCATTCTTCCATTCATCCCTTGCTTCTATTATCCAATCGGGTTGGATGATCGAGATACAACAGAGAAAGGCCTCAACATCTTCATCCTTTCTTGAGAGTGCATCTGCCACAACATTTTGATTCCCTTTTTTATAGACGATTTCAAAATCATAACCCAATATCTTGGTCACCCATTTTTGTTGTTCTTTTGAAGATAGTCTTTGTTCCAAGAAGTATTTAAGACTATCATGATCTATTTTGACCTTGAAGTGCCTACCTATTAGGTAAGGACTCCATTTCTTCAATGCATGTAGTATTGCCAACATTTCCTTCTCATAAATGGGTTTGTGTAATTCCTTTCCCTTGAGTGGTCGACTTTCAAAAGCCAAGGGCCTTCCTTATTGCATTAGGAAAACACCAACTCCATTTCTCGATGTATCACATTCCACAATAAAGGTTTTTGTGAAGTCTGGAGTGGTCAAGATAGGAGCTTTGCACATCACCTCTTTAAGTTGTTCAAAAGCTTTAGTTGCCTCTGGAGTCCATGAAAATGCATCCTTCTTAGTTAGTGTCATTAAAGGTGATACTATTCTTCCATAGTGCCGAACAAACTTATGGTAGTAAGCTGTCAAACCCAAAAATCTTCTAAGATTATTCAATGTTTTGGGAATTGTCCAATCCATCATGGCCTTAATATTGTTAGGGTCTACCTTGACACCTTCATGAGATACAATATGACCCAAATACTCTACCTCATTCACCCCAAATAAACATTTGGATGGTTTCGCATATAGTTGTTGCTCCTTTAGTAGTTGTAGCACCTTGTCAACATGTCGCATATGATCCTCCCAAGACTTGTTATAGATTAGTATATCATCAAAAAATACCAACACAAATTTTCGAAGGAAGGGCTTGAAAATGGAATTCATCAACCCTTGGAATGTGGAAGGTGCATTTGTAGGGCCAAAAGGCATGACAAAAAATTCATAATGGCCTTCATGAGTTCAGAATGTTGTTTTTGGGATATCTTCTTCCTTCATTCTAATCTAATGATACCCTGAACAAAGATCCAACTTTGTGAAATAGATTGCTCCATGTAGTTCACCTAACAATTCATCAATGATGAGAATGGGAAACTTATCTTTAATAGTGATCTTGTTGAGATCTCTATAATATGGACACATACACCATGAACTATCTTTCTTGAATACCATTACCATCGGTGCAGAGTAAGAACTTTGGCTAGGTCTAATAATGCCAGCCTCTAACATTTCTTCAACCATGCGCTCAATTTTACTCTTTTGGGCATAAGGATATCTGTATGGCCTGATGTTAGAAGGAACACTCCCAGGAATTAGGTGAATATCATGATCATGATTTCGAGTGGGTGGAAGACCTTTGGGAATATCTTCAAATACTTTGGAATGCTTATCAATGATCCCTTGGAGATCTAGGGGAATAGATGGCTTAGATGTTTGAAAATCTAGTGAGCATAGTTGTGCAATTACACCTTTATGCCCCTTTTCAATAATTTTGTCACGCCATTGGAACTTATCACCTTACTGAGTTTCCCTGTGATACCTCTTAATTCAATTTCTTTTCCTTCCAATGAAAATTTCATGAAAAGTTCTTGAAAATTAAAAGCCATTGTTCCTAATGATTGTAACCATTGGATTCCTAGTACGACATCAACACCACCCATGGGTATAGCAATAATTGTACTATTAATTACATATTTCCCCATAGTAATATTGATATTATTGCATTTTTCTAAGCAATTGATAGTTCTTCCATCTGCAATCATTACTTGAAACTCTGGTGTTGGATATACAAAGCAATTGAGAGCTTTGGCTAATTTATAGTGAATGAAATTATGAGTACTACCAGAATCAATTAGGACTATTACCTTTTTCTTTTTGATATATCCTTTGATCTTGAGGGTTTGAGGAGTGCTAATTCCATCCAATGCATTACATGATATCGTGGGAGTCAACTCTTCAACAGAAATCACGTCTACATTTTCATCTTGAGATGGTTCTTGTTCTTGTTCTTCTTCCTCTTCACAATCTATGTAGAATAATTTCTTCTCACCACACTTATGTCCCTTACTGTACTTGTTGTCACAATTAAAGCATAAACCTCTTTCTTTTCTTTCCTCCAATTGTTGAGGTGTCAACCTAGTAGGTTGAGGTGTTTTAGAAGAAGGAACATTATTCTCCCAATATATGTTAGGAGTGGTCCTTCTAGTAGCCACAGCCATATTTTTACTTTCAACATTTCTTTCCACCCTAAATGCATTCTCCAATGATTTGGGTTCCCAAAGACAAACCTCATGTTGAACTTTATCCCTTAAAGTTCCTATGAATACATCAATCAAGTGCTCATTTGGAATATTTGTTACCTTTATATTCAATCTTTGGAATTTCTCAATGTGCTCTGTAACTGGAACCTTTTGCTTGAGATTTATCAATTGGCTAAAGAAGGTATTTCTCCTTGTATCCTCATAGTGTGCTATCATTTCTTCCATGAAAATTGTCCAAGTGATGAGTGATTTGTGAGAACAAAGCCATCGATACCACACAAATTGACTGGGCTCTAAATATAAAGAAACAATCCGTACCTTTTGTGCATGTGACACATTATGTAGATTAAATAATTGCTCCATATGAAGTATCCACGTGATTGGGTCCTTGACATCAAACTTCCTTATATCGATCTTAGGAAAGTGGTTGGTCTTCAACCCAAATTTAGAGTTTCTCCATTCTTGATTCATCTTCCTTGTGTCCTCATCATGAATTTCATGGGACACATTTTCACTTTCAGGTGTACTCTCTATTAGGAAATTTTTCAATCCTTCCATGATATCCCTTTTTAAACAATCCATCTTAGTATTTATTACCTCCAACTTAGATTTTGTTGAATCCCTCATCTCTTGTAGTTCATCTTTTGTTACTGTCTTCTTTTGTAAATCATTTTTGTCCCTACACATTTCTTCACCTTCATCAAGAGTCCAAGTAGGACTGTCTAGAGGATTATTTGGTGTAGAAGTTCCCTTTTTTGGTGGCATGTTGGCCAAGTATTAATTTAAACCTTGATTTTGAGGTGGTTCTGCTAGACAATATTCCTTTTATTGTATCTCCAAAATTTTGGCCCTTCTAGGTATGATTAGGTATGATTTTTTTTTTTTTTGTAGTTCTCTAATATTTCTTCTTTGCAATGCCACAGATCTGATCAAAATTGGATGTGCCAAGAGGAATTTAAGGTAACTTCCCCACAACTTGTTGATTTTTGGCCTTCCAGGAGATCTCACTTGTATAGCATGCCCCACACAAAATAATTGATATAAAATTCTGAAAATTGTAACAAAAATACTACGGACTGTACACTATCCAATGCAACTGATCTCACTCAATTTGGATACTCTAGGAAGAAGTTATGATTGTTTTACCCAGAACACCTGCTTAAGAATAGTCAATAGGAATAGTCAGATACCCTATCTTCCACAAGGTGTATTTAAAAATGTACAATGACCCAGAAGATGAATGTTTGATCACATATACCTTAATAATTTCTATGAATAACCTCCAGATTTCAGGGTTTGAAATGTTACAAAAAACATTTTATAGCGAAAATTACGCAATGACTCAATTCAGGATGATTCAAGAACCCTATCTTACATAGGTTGTATCTCCGAAAGTATTAGGTCTTGGGAGATTAAATTTTAACCCAACGTACCTTGATCCGTCTACTAAATATCCTCCAAGCCATTCCTTCTGAAACATTGTATAAAATTTATAGCAAAAATTTCAAGGTGTCTCAGATGTAGCAGTGAAACCCCAAGACCTTGAGCTCTGACACCATATGTTGAGAACCAAATATCAATATAGCATAGAAAAACCTCAGAATAAGTACTCAATGCCTTGAAAAAGAGAAAATTCAGGTAATAAGCCTCTCCAAGGGGGAAACCTCCTTATACCCCACATAAATGTCCAAATACAAGATGATTCCAAATGAAAATGTCTCCTTGGTATATATAGGAGACTAGGAGGTACAATTACAACTAATGGACTAAAGCCAACATAAATAAAATAACATTAACATTACTAATGTAATATGCCCCAATTAAGGGGTAATGAGCCACTATGTAGGGCTTAACAGTCTAAACCTCATGATGATCGACTATCAAACTTTGAAAATGAAGTGTGTTCCCATGTCCAAACCAATCTCCATGGCAGGTGAAGCACATTATGGACATAATCTATGATGTCTCACTAGCACTTGAAGAAAAAATTTGAATTGTAACTACATTTTATACATTAAATCACAAACATTTGTGTTGTCCTTGTTCTCTCATTATTACGAAGAGGATAAGGAATTTTTTTTGTAAATGAAAGGTCATGGGGGAAGGCATAATGCCAAGAGTCACGTTGAACTTCAATAAATATATGGATTGTATCCAAGTAAAGATATTTGTGTCTCTTCAAGCATGGTACATTTTCTGAACTATTTTCGGAATACAGTGTTAACTAAAATTGAGAATCCCTCCTTGGAGATTTCATGTACATCAACTTTTAATGAGGAGAAGTTGGTTTGGCCATTTTCTGAAGAGTTTTAATCCTCGTATTGGATGTACTATAGACTATTCCTTTGTGTTTTTCTCAGCACTCGGGTTGTGTAAGGATGTACTTCATATTGTAGACTAATCTTATGTATGATGGTTGCATTCATATTTCTTTTTTTCGGAGAATGTTTTTCTAAATTTGTGGGCATAGAATCCCTCCTTGGAGCTTTCATGTACATCAACTTTTAATGAGGAGAAGTTGGTTTGGTCATTTTATGAAGAGTTTTGATCCTCGTATTGTATGTACTATGGACTATTCCTTTGTGTTTTTCTCATCACTCAGGTTGTGTAAGGATGTACTTCATATTGTAGACTAATCTTATGTATGATGGTTACATTCTTATTTTTGTTTTTTGTAGAATGCCTGTCTAAATTCGTGGGCGTAGAACCGTAAATGATTGTTTCAATGTTAGACTACTCTATGTTGACAATTATTTATTCATGTCCTTGTATTTTCTCTGTGTGAACTATTTCCTAGGTCCTTGACAAGAGCATGGTTGGTTCTATGTTTAATTTATGGTTACCTTAGTTTCATTTGGATGCATGCATCTTAGATTAGTTGCACTTCATTCTTTAGCTTAGTAAACCTTCATCGATGGAGCGGGTTGCAACTGGTAACTCATACCAGAAATGGTTGTTGAGCTGGAAGTCATATGGGTTCCTTATTTCAAATGGTGAGAGGTCTAATTAGGACTTCTTATCAGGGGTAACCCTTGTTGTTGACAAAGGGTGATTTATATCGCATCAACATAATTGGCGCTAGAAGGAGGGCTATATGACAAGCCTGCCCATGTGGAGTCATTTGATTAACTGTTAACCATCTCGTGAGTCCTTTCCATATATCTGTATGAGATGACCCTTTGAGTCGTTCGAGACCCACTGGGGGAAACTCAGTTGAGACAGTTAATCTCTTGTAAAATTTAAATTTTGATGGTGAAGGGCATGCCTTTGGATTCACACATCTTATTCGGTTTAACGTCACTCAACAAAATATTAATATTGTCTAGGAAAACAAAACATGTAAATTGTTCATCCTCACATTTGAAGGGAAGATTAAAGCCCAGTTTAGGACATTTCCAACAAAATCGATTCATAGCTGGAAACAATTCATGGAAATATTTATCGTCGCTCATGAAGATTATGTTTATACTCTCTGATGAACTTGTAGAAGTTTATAGGCTTATAAATGAATGTGTGGATGATTTCTTTCAAAGATTCATGTAGATTTCCTAAAAGCGACAAACCCTCTGATCCAGGGGATCAAATTTTTCTCGAACCCAACGCAACTCATTTGGGTTCAAACAGACGTTCGATGAGAGAGATATCGCATTCTGTTCAAATCGTCAAACATGCAAAAAAAATGTGTGCTGACTGTATAGTCCATACAGATGCTGACGTGGCAGGGTTGTATGACACGTGGCAGGGCCATACGACATGTGGAAGATGTTGGTTGGTAGTTGTGTCGACGAATTGGCATCTGACACATGGCATGTTTGCGGCGAATGGAATGATGACACATGGCCCAATCAATTGTTGGTTGTGGATCCTGATTATCTTCCTGATTCAGAGGTCCTTGCTTTCAGCCGTGTTGATACCCCATGAAGTATTTACACCTCAGAAGTATGTACACTCTTCCACGTGGGGGAGTGTAGAGGGGGGCTACCCCCTCTGTGGGGTCTGGGGGGGCTATCCCGCCGATTGGGGGGTCTGGGGGCAAGTGGGGGTTCGGGGGCGAAGCCCTCGAAGGAAAAATTGCCTTGTAAATGTATATTGTAATTTCATTGTAAATCTGGACCGTTCATTATAAGGTCGTAGATCTAACGGTAGAGATTATGTTAGGGTTTTTTTCCTTAGAAGGCAACCCTCTTTTATGAGGGAAATGTATCGCGGCTATGGTTGATGGTGAATATTGTATTCTGAGAGAGGAGACTATGAGAGAAAGAAGAGGAAGTTACAACGGGTTTTGCTGTAGGTTGTATCCCTTCATTTGCTGGATAATAATAGAGGAAGGGTTTTGTTGTAGGTTGTATCCCTTCATTTGCTGGATAATAATAAAGGAAGGACCTGGCAATTTCTCTGGTGGACGTAGCCCACACTGGGTGAACCACGTAAATCTGTGTCTCTCTTGTATTGTGTGTCTTCTGTGTTTTGTTTCTGCATTTGTTTTATTTTATTGCTTCGCGGTCCTGTTTT
>JASDQU010371382.1:127759-158946 GCA_032191745.1 Picea mariana | reverse complement strand
AAGTTTTGGATGTTTTGAGAAAGGAAAAGTTGTTTTTGAAGATGTCCAAATGTGAGTTTGGAAAAACTTCACTTATCTACTTGGGGCATATTGTTGGTGGAGGCAAATTAAAAATTGATCCCTCCAAGGTCAAAGTCATATTGGAATGGCCCAAGCCCAACAATGTGACAGAGGTAAGAAGTTTTTTTGGAGCAACCCAATATTGGAGAAAGTTTATTGCTAACTTTTCTTCTATTGCAACTCCATTACATGCAGTGACAAGTGTCAAGCAAGTTTTTCAATGGGGAGGCAAGCAACAAAAGGCTTTTGATACTTTGAAGGAGAGAATCAGTTCAGCCCCAGTTCTTGCACTTCCGAATTTGAGGCAACCTTTTGAAATCCAAACTGATGCAAGCAATTATGCAATGAGAGCATTCTTGTTACAACATGGTAAGCCCATTTGTTTTCATTCTAAAACTTTTAATGGTGTCGTGATTAACTATCCTACTTATGATAAGGAGCTGTATGCATTGGTGCAAAGTGTAAAAAAATGGAAACATTATTTGTTGGGAAAAGAAACCATTGTCCACACAGATCATCAACCACTGCAATACTTACAATCAGAAACAAAGCTACAACAAGCAAGGCACTTCAGATGGATGGGTTTTCTACAACAATTCCACTTGGTCATAAGGTATAAGAAGGGCATTTATAACAAAGTTGCTGATATGCTTTCAAGGCCTATTATTGGTGCTTCAATTATTCTTAAGCATAGTCCTATCATGCATGCGAGTTATGTTGAGCAATATGCTTTAGATGCTGATTTTAAAGAAGTATATGCAACTTTGTGTCATTCTAACCATGTTGAGGAATTGGATTACCATGTGCATGATAAAATTTTGTATCATCTTGGCAAGCTATGTATTCCACAGGGTGAAAGAATCAACATAATAAGAGAAGCCCATTCTTCTCTTATTGCTGGTCACTTTGGTGTAGGCAAGACGGTGGCTAATTTGCAAAGGTACTGCTATTGGCCTAAAATGAATGAAAGTGTTTCAAGATATGTTCAAGGATGTTCGTTATGTGCCACAAGCAAACCTAGCAATCGAAAGTTGGGTTTGTATACTCCACTTCTGGTTCCTTCTCGTCCTTGGGAAAATATTTCTATGGACTTTGTAGGAGGTCTACCTATGTCTAAAAGAAATCATGATTATCTTTATGTTGTGGTTGATCGATTTAGAAAAATGTGTATTTTGATTCCTTGTAAGAAGTAGGTTACATCTGAGCAAATGGCACAAATGTTCTTTCAAAATGTTTGGGTACATTTTGGATTGCCCAAATCCATTATTTCTGATCGAGATTCTCGATTTATTGGAAACTTTTGGTCGAGTTTATGGGCACTCATGGACACCAAACTAAAAAAGATCACAAATTTTCATCCGCAAACCGATGGTTAGACAGAAGTGGTGAATAGAATAGTGGTACATCTTCTTCATGGTTATTGTAGCAAGCATCCTAAACTTTGGGATGAACATTTACCCTACATTCAACTTTCTTACAATCGAGCTAAGCACTCTTCAACTCAAACATCGCCATTTGAAGCATGTTTTGGCTATTTGCCCAAATCTCCTTTAGATTTTATCTTTGGGAAGGATATTGCTATTGATGGTCAATATGATATTGATAGGGCAGAAAATTTCATTGAACAAATTCAGTTGATACATCAAATGGTACAAGAGCAGTTAGAAAAGAGTCAAGCCAAGTACAAGACAAGACATGACAAACATCGTGTTGATCACAGTTTCCAAGTTGGAGATGAAGTTTGGATTTACATTAGTAAGGAGAGGCTTAAAGGAGAAGGTAAAAAACTGAAACCAATTTGATATGGTCCTTTCAAGATTCTTGACAAGATTGGTAACAATGCATTCCATTTAGATTTGCCTCCTTATAAGCAAATGTATGCAGTTGTTAATGTTGAGAATTTGAAATTGTATGAGCCTCCTTTGATTGATGATCAAGGAGAACATGTTTAGATTTCTTCTATAGATGATTTCTCCCCAAAATATCTTACAGAACTGCATGAAGACACAATCCTTGATAGGAGAATGAGAACTTCAAAACGAGGAAATGTGGAATATCTTTGAATTGGTCTTAAAGGCACAAATCCAAGAAAATCCAAGTGAATTGAGGTTGGAAAGGTGAGGGAACTATACCCTCATCTTCAGATAGACTGGAAATAGTCTTTTGGAGGTCCAAAAACTTTCCAATGGGGAGGTGTGATCTAGGGGATCAAATTTTGCTCAAAATTCAAAGTGCTTGGAATCACTTCAAATCAAATGGGTGCATAGGCCTCGTTGTCACGAACCCAACACAACTCATTTGGGTTCAAACGGACGTCGGATGAGAGAGATATCGCGTTCTGTTCAAATCGTCAAATAGGCAAAAAAAATGTGTGCTGACTGTATAGTCCGTACAATATGTATGGATGCTGACGTGCCAGGGTCGTGCGACACATGGCAGGGCCGTACGACACATGGTAGATGTTGGTTGGCAGTTGTGTGGACGAATTGGTGTCCGACACATGGCATGTTTGCGGCGAATGGAATGATGACACGTGGCCCAATCAATGGCCACCATGTGTCACCTGGACAGTGGTCTAAAACTTATGTAGTTGGCAGGACTCGACCCCGCGACCTTCGGGCAAGGGGAAGAGCTTTGGGAAGGGCTTCCCAACTAGCTCACCCACCTATGGTTCTTATTATATATATGTTAAAACAAATATTTGAATTGCAATAGTTTTGAAATGGGGGCGCGGTCCGGGCTGGGGCTAAGCACCGGCCCCTGGTCATATATATGTGCCATGTAACCACCGACGCGTGTGCCTTTCGACCGTTACCATATGTTTTAAAACTTTAGCCCCTATTTGTATTTGCGCGGTCACATGGACCCATATGTCCACGGTTTTGGTGGTTAGGGGCTAGGCGCGCCCTAACCGTCCTATAGTTCGCATCGTTTCGTGGTTGTGCCCGGTGCTAGGTTTTAACACAAATATGTGCGTTGGGGCTAGGTTGAGGAGACAGAGGTGCATTTTGGCGATCCAGGGACAACAAGTTTGAAGGGGAACTTCCAGGAAGCCTATCTTCTTCAATTTTTGGCCAAATGAGGTGCTGAAAAAGCCCAGCTAGGGGTTTTTGGACTTTCTAAAGCCATTGGAGCCATCTATTTGGCATTTTGAGCATTGTAAAGCACATATTTTATCACTTTGATCAAATAATACAAAAGATCCATTGGAAGCTGGACCAGGAGATGTATCCTAAGAGAGGGGTGAACTCCTTTATCATTTGTTGTGTTATGTGTTTTCTGTTCATTGCTATTTGCTACTGATTATATGCATCTTGAATGTGTAATTTCTATAAAATTTGTGTTTTCAAAATTGATCCATTTGCATAAGAACACTTGAATTAAAACTTGCAAATATTTTCAAGAATACAAGTCTTTATCATTTTTAGATCACCCTAATACCAATTTTTTTTTGATTGACTTTCATTTCTCATCTTTTCTTCTGAAGGATATGATCTGGGCGCTCAAATAAAATCTCATTCAAAAGATCTAGATATAACCATGAAGGATAGGGGATACACGATCTCTAACCAAAACTCTAACAAAACTATGGGGGAAATCCTTATCGGAAATATTAAACCCCTTAGCTCCTGAGTGTGAACCATTTACTATATCCCTTTCATAAAATCATGAATATACTTTGGTCTGTGATGAATCTCTTATGGAAGAAATCTCACCATTTTCAGAATCTGAAGATCTTCATTCTCTTTATACAAATTTGTTTGATGATAATCAACTGCATGAGAATCTACATGTTTATCATGTAGTGCGATCTTTACATTACTCTTTCAATGATGAAACATTGAATGATAAACCATAACAAGAAGAGTTCCCAAATTTTATCAATCAAACACTCTCTTAATGACAGTCCCCTCATGATGCATAATGTTATCAATCCTTCACAATTTGAATTTATGGAACAAGTCGAATCGTAATCTGATCATGACCACCCTATTTTTTATGACTATTCTTTTATTCTAGAATTGAATGTGAGCATCAATATATCATTCATTGATCTTGTGCTACATGAAATTTCTGATCCCAATGCATAGATGTTAAAAACATAAAATGTAAGGTATGTAGAGGACAACAAATTTGTGGATCCCCATGAAAAAATCTAAAAAAATAAACAACCCATCACAACACAAGGCACAAGAAATGTTGAGTTTATCCAAGAAATATTCTCATCTAAATATGCTCCAAATCACATGTTAATCCTCATTGGTAGACACATCACTCATCCTTGGATTATATCTCAATACTTCAACACTCCTCACATGATTTCAATGATGTTATAGGAGAAGGGTTGGAGTGATATTTCACTCAAAGTTTCCCTCAAACTATCAACTAGCATTCTCCTCTCAACATCTGGGTTATGTAAAATGTGGGCCCGGGGGGATTTGCCTAGATAATGAGGCACTTCGGTTTCAACCGATGGTTATGTCAGGTTCTCATTGTCTTTCTTTGACCATTGGAATTAATGATTCCACCCATATCAAAAGTCTCTCACAAGGTACATTGCATGCAAATTTCATTTATTGGTCTCATGAGGTATGTCACCCATTTTCCATTTTCTTCCAAGAATCCTACGATAATCATTGCAAATTTTATGATGGAATTGAATATTGGTGAGATGAATCCTACATGTCTACATTTCCCATGAACCATAACACTGTCAAACTTAACATGATGAGTAGATATTTTCCTGAGTCAATTCTTCCCATCCTTGATCCCCCACTGCTCCATTTTCTGCAATTAACTTCTAATGAGCATATGGTTTCAGGTTTGTAGTGACTTGATTGGGTACATTGGCACTATGCTTTCACTTAACCCTTTTTCAGCCAATGTAGGATAGGTTAGGAAGAAGAGAAGCATATTTCTTTTACTTCCTTTCTACTATCATAGTTTATGTGTTTCCTTCCTTTTCTTGTTTATATAACATAGTCCTGGACTTGTGTTGGTTTCTTTAATAAAGGTGACCAACTACTATTAGTTTAGTTTACAACTCGCGATGGCTTGCTTTAGTTTAAGTTTTTTTTTTCATAAAATATTTTTTATTTTCATTTGATGCATTTCATTTTTGTTCTTTTACTAAAATCTTGTCTTAACCTTGGTTATCATAAGGAAACATTGTGCAAAATTATTTGATAATTCCAACTAGAAGATTCATGTTCGCTTCAGCGGTAATGACTCTAACATTCATAGATGAACATCTTACTATCTTTCACTACTGAAAATAACTACTATAGGAAATATTTACAGCCTAGGGAAGAATAATATCAACTATTCATGTCCTTATTGTTCACAATACAAAATGACTTTGTAAACCCTATTGATCAGTCTGTAAATGGCTATGTCTCTTGCAAAGGCTTATTGACCAACCAATCGATGTTGTAGTATCACGGGTGCATTCTTTGTTAGGATATTTAGTCACTTAGGAGTTAGTTAAGATCTACTTGGTCTAATGTGTCATTAGGTAAAAGTGTGTTCTTAGTGTGTTTCTTTAGTATGCATTAGTATGCATTTGTAATTAGGAAATCCAACGGTCACGATATGTTCCCAACATAGAGTGATCCGACGGTTCATATTATCCTCGATCATAATGGCCATTAATCCCTATATTAACACCCGATTGGTCCATGATATTTATTTAAAGAGCATGGAGGGTCATTTTTCGATGATCGATTGTGAGAAACTCTCTTGTAAAATCTCTCTGTAATTTTTTTTATTTTGCATTAATAAATTGCTCCAAGTGGCCGCGTTGGCTAGGGTTGTGTATGTTTCCTTGTAGGGGTTTTACCACGTAAAAAAATCGGTGTGTTGATCTTTGATCTGGTTGTGTGAGTGGTTACTGAAGGTGTTCATCCTATGTTGGAATACCTGTGTTGTCTAACATGGTATCAAAGCTTGTTTGAAGACCCACTCCTGTTGTAGATCGATATTGTGAAGTCGGGTTGCCTCATCTCCATTTTTTTTCCATTTCCATACATTTCTAGGCTGAGAAGACTGTTCCATTGCATCCAGAGAACTCGTTTTAGTCAGGAAATTTTTTGTTTCACTCGAAAAGGTTTCCATTTTCCCAAGATATGACCATTTCAGTCAGATCCGGAGGTATAAAGCTTGAATACACCATTTTTAAATTTCTGCAAAGTATTATTTTGGTTTTATATTATTTATTTCCGGGTTGCTACTCTTTTAGATCTGTGTATTCTCTTTTCCCTATGCCCTGTGTGATCTCGTCAAATAAAAAATAGATAGGAAAATGAACATTTTTCGGGTAAGCTAATCGAGATCTAACCCTTGTTGTCATTGAGAAGCAAAATTTGTTTCTTGTGTGAAAAGAGTTTTTTTTAGCACGCTCTCCAAGGCCAACAACAACAAAAATCATCTTGCTAAACAATACAATATGTTTTTCTATCCCACTTGGTTAAAAGTATCCTTATTAAGTAAGAGGTCTTGAGTTCAAGTCTCTTTTTTTGTTACTTTTTGTTGAAAAAGTTTCTACTCCATTGTAAAGTGTATTTCACTTCAAGTATAAAAGTGAATCACTATAAGTAGCTTTAATATTTTATTTTAGAGTTATTTATTTTGCATGCATCTTTTCTTTTATAAAGTAACTTCATTGTAAAAGGGATCCCCACTTCTTTTTATAAAAGTGGGTCACTTCATAAAACAACTTACACCACCACGTGGTCCTTTAGTTATCGTTTATGTCTTTTTTTTAAAATGACATAACTTTCACATCCAAAGTTCGTTTTCAGTGCCATTGTTTTTAAAACCACCTAATTTTTCAAGATATTTCCATCTAGATCATCAGTTTCAGTTTTTAAATCCATATTATCTACATATTTAATATGGATTCTTCTAGTAGTCTTTTTCTTATCAGTATCAACTACTTCTAATGGAAATCCCATATGGAGGATTTATTAAGAAGTAAAGGCTTGTATTAGATTACCCTGGGAAAGGAAAAAGAACCTACTGATGTTGATAAGAAAGTAAAATGGGCTAATAGGAATGACGAAGCATGTGGACTAATCAAAATGTCCATCTCTCCTAATTTAAGGTTCCACCTTAAAGAAATTGATGACCCTGATGAATCTTGGGAAAAGATTGAATCTGTGTTTGGTAAACACAATATTATTTGAGCACAGCAGTTAGAAAATCAAGTACTAACTTTAAGTCCAAGTGATTTTTCTTGCATTGAAGACTATCTATCTAAGTTTAAAACACTCAAAATTTTATTGGAAGAATGTGAGATAAATATGGATGAAGAACGTTGCATCTATCTTATTCTTTCTAAGATAGGTAGTGCATATTCAATGTTTGTATCTACATTTTATGCCATGAGAGAGTCTCCAGGGAAAGCTTATTAAAAACCCAGTCTTGAGTCCTTTTGTGATGCTTTGATTAGAGAAAAAGATAAGCTTGTACAACTTGGAGTGATCAGCACTGCAGGTACCTCCAAAAAATCCTTAGTCACCCAACAGAAAGATAAACCCAAGAATCCCAAGAAGCAACATCCTTGCCAAAACAAAAAGTAAAATAAGGGTCCAAAAACCCATTCATACAACTTCAACTCCAAATGGTGATAAAGGAGAAAAATCTAAAAATAAGAAGATTGAAAGACATTGCAACTTTTGTGACAAACATGGTCATGAGGAGTCCAAATGTTTCAAGAAGATGGTAGCTTTAGAAGCAATGATGAAGAAGCACAACATCATTATTGATTCTACATCTTCTTCTTCTTCTCATGGACATGCACATTTTGCTTCTGGTGTCTCCTTCAATACAACTTCTACTTCTTCTTCTGATTAGTGGCTTATTGATTCTGGAGCATCTTATCATATGGCTAAGGATAAAGACATATTTTCTACTCTAAATAAATGTAACACCAAGAAAATATTTGTTGGTGATGATAGATCTCTTAGTTTTGTAGGATTTGGAACAATTCAAGTAGATAATGGTCATTTCAATGATGTATTATGTGTTTCAAGTCTTTCTTGTAACCTTTTATCAGTATATCAAATCACTCATTCAGTTGAAGGTAAAATCGTAGAGTTTTCATCTCGCCAAGTTGTAATCAAGGATCTAAAATATCCTAAGCATGTTCTTGCAACAAGAATAGATAATGGAGGAGAATGAACACACTGCACTACACAGGGCATCCAAATGAAACACATTGTTCCATATACACCACAACCAAATGGGGTTGCTGAGAGAAAGAATCGCACATTAAAAGAAATGGCTAATTGTACGATCCAATATAAGGGATTAAGTCTAAAGTATTGGGTAGAAGCCATCAACTATGAAAATTACATAGTAAATCAAACTCCCACAAAGGCTCTTAAAAGTATAACATCGAAATAATATTTGACTAAAATTAAACCAAATGTAAGTCACTTCCGTGTATTTGGCAGTATAGCATGGGCTCACATTCCTGATGAGAAAATGAAAGTATTGCAACCTAAAAGTGAGAAGTGCATATTTGTTGGTTATTCTAAATATGTCAAAGGTTATAGACTTCTTCAAACACATTTTAATGAAATTATTATTAGAAGAGATGTTAAATTTGGTGAAAGTCTCTTGGCCTGTGCGAGCCTAATTCATTGATTATGCCTTCTTCGACCTCTGAGCCATATTCAACGTGTGTGCCTTCTTCTGTTCCTATTCTAGTTTCTTCTTCAAATGATGACAGTGAGGATGAAAATCCACCTCCACCTGCTCACCTTCCTCCAGATGAGTCCTTTGAACTTGAACCAGCACCATCTCCACCGCTTCCTAGATGGGTATGTTGAACACGAGAAGAAACTGGTGATCTTGTCAGTGATCCTTCAGATCAGCGTCGAACACATTCACAGTTCTAGCGAGCCTCTTCTCTTTTGGCTCAAGTTTCAGAGACTCATGATCCAGAGACATTTTCATAAGCTTCAGGTCATCTATATTGGGATACAATAATGAATGAAGAGTATCATTCTTTAATGGCCAACGATACTTGGGATCTTGTACCTCTTCCAAAAGGAAGAAAACGTGTCATATGTAAATGGGTCTACAGAACTAAGTATGAATAAAATGGAAGTGTTCAAAGACACAAGGCTTGGTTAGTTGCCAAATGATTTTCCCAAGTTGAAGGAATTGACTATAATGAAACCTTTCCTCCTGTACCCAAAATGAATTTCATCCGCCTTGTTCTTGCCCTTGCTGCCTCACATAAATGGGAGGTCCATCATATGGATGTTAAATATGCCTTCTTGCATGGATATTTGTAAGAATAAATATACATGGAACAACCTCCTGGCTATATCCAGAATGACTCTATCCTTGTTTGTCACCTTAAGAAATCTCTTTATGGTCTTAAGCAAGCTCCCCAAGCTTGGTATGCCAAAATGGACAACTTTCTTATTGACACCAGATTCTCAAGGTGTCATTCCGATCCTAATGTCTATACCAAGAAAGTAGGAAGCCATATCATAATCCTTGTCCTTTATGTTGATGTCCTTATCCTTACTGGTAGTGACTCAAAACTTTTAAACCATATGAAAAACAACCTTAAGAAGAAATTTGAAATGACAGACTTAGGATTTTTGCACTATTTCCTTGGCCTCCAAGTTTTGAAAATGAATGAAGGAATTTTTCTTTCCCAGTCTAAGTATGATTGTGACCTTCTTCGTCTCTTTCACATGGATGATTGTAAACCAACCCCTTCTCCCTTCAAGTCTAGAGTCATACTAGCTGCCACCTATACTTCTCCCAAAGTTGATGCCACCTTGTACCCTCAGTTAGTTGGTATCCTCTTATACTTGAATCATACCCATCCTGATCTTTCCTTTGTTGTTGGTATTGTTTCCCAGCATATGAAAACACCCCATGAAATCCATTGGAAAGAAACTAAAAGGATACTTCAGTATGTTCGAGATACATTACAGTTAAGGAGGGACTCCTTTATTGGTTGGTTTCACTAATTCAGATTGGGCCGACGACCCTGATGATCAAAAGTCTACTGCAGGTTATGTTTTCAGCCTTGGTTCAGGACGTGTCACTTGGGCCTGTAAGAAACAACAAGCTATTGCAGTTTCTTTAGTAGAAGTAGAGTACCGAGCAACGATAAATGAAAGTTAAGAAGCTTTATGGCTTCGACAGATTCTTTCAGAGTTTGGATTCTAGCAGCAACATCCGACCAGAATTTGGTGCGACAATTAGAGTGAAATCAAGCCCGCCAAAGACCCAGTTCAACATCAACATAACAAACAGATTGAGCTACAAATTCACTTCATCAGAAATCCCATTCATGATCAAGTTATTGAAGTGCTCTTTTTCCCTACAAAAGAACAAGTTGTAGACATTTTCACAAAGTTTCTTACAGAAGAGAAGTTTTCCAAACTTTGATCTATGTTAGGAGTTCTTGAAGTTGTCATTAAGGGGGGATAGGATCTAATGCCTCCTTCCTTATCCTATTGTGTCACTATTGCAAATCCTTCAATCCTATCCCAAGTTGTTCTTAAGGGGGGGATATTAGGATATTTATACACTTAGGAGTTAGTTAAGATCTATTTGGTCTGATGTGTCGCTAGGTAAAAGTGTGTTTCTTAGTGTGTTTCTTTAGTATGTATTTGTAGTTAGAAAATCCAACGGTCAAGATATGTTCCTGACATAGAGTGATCTGAAGGTTCATATTCTCCTCGGTCTTAATGTCCATTGATATGTGGCTTAACACCCGATTGGTCCATGATCTCTATTTAAAGAGCATGGAGGTTCATTTGCCAATGATTGATTGTGAGAAAATCTCTTGTAAAATCTCTCTGTAATCTTTTTCTTTTGCATTAATAAAATTCTCCAAGTGGCCGTGTTGGCTATGGCTGTGGATGTTTCCCCGTAGGGGTTTTACCACGTCAAAACATCGTTGTGTTTATCTTTGATCTGGTTGTGTGAGTGGTTACTGAAGATGTTTGTCCTCTGTTGGAATACCTGTGTTGTCGAACATTCTTTTTGTTCCTGAAACAAAGAATGTTGAGATAAAATATGTTACAAATATTCTCAATAGGTATGTCTTTTTATAGACTTAGACCCTTCATGATGCACTAATTTCAAGAATTTTAAAGTTAGATCATCAATAGGTTCGAAAGAAATGCCAAGTCTCAAAGCAGATCATGATCTCTGTAACTCAATTCTTTCACGATGATGTCTATCAGGTAAAATCATTGGATTGTTTATTGTCCTATGAAGAGGTTGTCCTTGAGACTCTTGGTACATTTATCCGTTTCCCAACCTCAAAAGATATATTTCATTTATTGGGAAAAGGAACAATGTATTTCATCTCTATCACATACCTTGAGTAATAGAACATCAAATTTCATTTTTCCTTTGACTATGTTAAGTATCTTGGAAACAACAAAGGTTACATAACACCAGGGATGATTTTAAGGATGGAAATTTATTTTAAAATGTAGAAACCTTGGCGAATCTCACTAATCCTTCATATGACAACTATAAATGTTTGACGTTTTTTTGTAAAAATATTCAAATTTCTAAGGATTTTATATAGTTTATATACAAATTTGGTAATTTTTAAGGTAAAATAATATTTTCCTTTATAATTTGGGCGAATCATTTTTAGAATAGAGAATCTTTTTTTGGTAAAAACCACGGAAAATTATCCCACGAGAAAAATTTATCCCCTAAAATCATCCCTGCATAACACATACACACAAACACTTTGATGTATCTTTTGATACCACATGCTCCTAAGATTGAATTTTAAGGATAAATTCTTTTCCCAATCAATTTGGGTGACAAGATAGATATATACTCCTTGGTCATTTGAGTTCAAATCAATGGAACCCATCTTTTATCATCATGCATTGTCCATTATGAGGGTGAAACAAAATATTTTCATATCATATTGCTTCCCTTAATGAATTGGGTATTTCAACTAATATATTTTCTTTATCGTTGAAGTTTGAAGGTGTCTTTTGCAGCTCTCTTAAATCACATTTAACCTTCTTGATTTGATTACCAGTTCTATTACTCCACTCTTCGAATGATCAAATGAAACATCTTGACTTGGAATGATTCAATGGTTTTCATTGGTTTTATCTTGATATGACTGTGTTTGAGATTTCTCATAAAGTTTGCTAGTTTGGTTGCCTTCATCTTGATCTCATTGGGGGTTTTACATCATGATGATTTGTTGTCTTTAAAATTGGAATTTTCAGTTGTAGAATGAGAAGGTACATCTGAGCCCAGTCATGCAACTCTCAACGGAGCTATTCAAATAACTGGTCTACAAATTTTTGGGAGTTATGTTGAGAAGGGTCATTGAGAATGATCTTTCAAAAATCATCCTAGTACACAAAACTTGAACCATACAACAGGCTGAAAACTCATGTGCGAGGTAACAATTAAAGGAGTGTTGATGACATAAATTTGATGAGCATTTGAAAATGGGAAAGTGCATTATGACCCAAGAAAAATGACTTCAAATCTTAGGGATAATGATCAAAATAATGTTGGAATATTGAGAGGGGGGGTGAATCAGTATGAGAACAATCAATACTTTTAATCACAATATAAAACCTCCAATACATACCATGAGCATTCAAAACACCATAATTCACTGCATAGACATCACATAAACACAATACACCATAATTTTACATGGAAACCGAATGTAGGAGAAAACCACATAATGGTTTTCTTATTTATCAAAGAGTAAATTCATTGGAAGCACCAACTTCCTATTTCTCCATCAACAACTGGAAGGAGGCTCCAACCCCCTATTTATAGGTTGCAACTTGAAGGAAGCTCCAACTCCCTAATTTACTGGCTCCAACCAGAAGGAGGCTACAACCCCCTTTCCTTTCCCCGTCCAACTGCCCTTAAATATAAATGTAGACCAATATGTCACTACCTCTGTCACTGAAAATGATAACCTGTTGCTACTATTGTTTCAGATACCTTTGTTTCTACTATTGATATCGATATCTAATCAATGTTGCAACCACACATACCTCATACCAAGATTCACAATATAGTTCTCCAAATCAAATGCTTATGAACCACTAATACATACATATTCTTGATTTCTTTATAATACTCACCCTAACACACACAAGAATACATACCTTCAACCTGTAGCTGACCCGAGTTGTATATACCTGATCTTCAATATTTTTTCTTCACAGGTCTGCGACTCTATACACTATCTTCTCATGGGTATCTGCATTTTTCCTCACTGCATCTCGTAGATGTATGTGTTTTTCCTCCTGAAAGTCAAATATTTCCTCAAATAACCTATGTCTCCATACGCTCAACTCCTACAAACTTCTTACTTCACTGGAATTCTCTGCCTTCAACTCATTGCCTCGGATCTCCAACCTGTATTCTTAGAATCAATTTTCCAATTGACTCTTATTTGTGTATTAATGAGGATCTCATGTACTTGATTGCACATGAAACTCTCATGCAACTCACATGAAACTTGTTAACTTCTGTTTACAGTTACTTTGACATGCAACTGACATGCAGCTTGTTAACTTTTGTTTATATGTACTTTAACATGCAACTAGCATGCAACTTGTTAACTTTTGCTTACAACTCCATTACCTTGATATGCAACTTGTTAACTTTTGTTTAAGGGTTGACATCAATGACAATCAATATTTTAACAATTAATATTTCAACAATTAATCTTTCAATAACTAATCTTTCAATAATTAATCTTTCAATAATTAATCTTTCAACAATCTCGCCCTTTGGCATTGATGGAAACACTTAGACACAACACTTCTCATGCTCATGTTGGCTCCTCCTATCTTCATGCCTCTTCTCTTCCTTTCCATGCCTCTGTTTTTCTCTCCTTCTTTGACATGAATGGAAAATGATGACTTCTCCTTGTGGTTGCTCCCCTTGTCTGTAAGCCTCTAATCTCTACTAATGTTTCTCTTCATGGTGCTTATTCATGTAAATCTATTATAAAAAGCATTCAAGTATTTCATGATTACTATTACTCTCCCCTTGTCTTACTGTGCCAAATTCCGTGTAGATCACTATGGGGATAAAACTACTCCAAGTTTCTGTCAAAGATACTAAAAAGTCTCCCTCGGAAGAGGTTTTGTGAAGATATCTGCAATATGTTCTTTTGTCCCAACATACTCTACCTTGATGTTCTTCTCTGTAACTTTTTCATGTAGAAAGTGAAACTTGATTGGAATATGTTTCATCATGGAATGTATGACCAGATTCTTAGAGATACTTATAGCATTGGTATTATCATAGAATATTGGAATACATTCATCATATTCCACCTGTATGTCCTACAAATTTTGCTTCATCCAGAGAACATGTGTACAACGTATTGTTGTTGCCATATACTCTACTTATTTTGTGAACAATGATATTGAAGATTGTTTCTTGCTTAGGTAGGATACCAGACAATCACCCAAGTACAAGGTTGCTCCACTTGTACTTCTTATGTCATCAACATTTCATGCCCAGTCTGTATCTTTGTATGCAACTAGTGATAGATCATTCCCTTTTGGATTCCATAATCCATAGTCTTTTGTTGCTTTGAGATATCTGGATACTCTCTTTATCTCCATAACATGTGTTTCCTTCAGTGTTTCTTGAAATAGTGTCACATGTCCAACTGATTGCATCACATATGATCTTGATGTTATCACATAGAGTAAACTTCCAATCATCGATCTGTAGAGTCTTTGATATGCATCCTTGGATTGATCATCTTTTCACAATTTGCAACTAGTCTACATGGGAGTACTTACAGGATTGAAATATACCTTCCAAACTTCTTTAGCATTTCTTTGATATACTTGGTATGGGGGATGAAAATACCTTTATCTTACTGACATATGCAGAGTCCCAAAAAGAAAGACAACTCACCAAGTAATTACATTTCAAATTCATTTTGCATGTATTTAGCAAATTTCAGACTCATTGTGTCATCATCACTTCCAAAAATAATGTCATCAACATAAACTTCAATTATCAACATATTATCTTGATTTACCTTTATGTAGAGATTGTTGTTTACATTGCCTTTTCTGAACCCTTGTTGTTGTAGATACCTGTCCAATATTGAATACCATGCTTTGGGGGCTTGTTTGAATCCATACATGCATAAGACAAGATCATTTTGTCTGCTTCCATTGTGGAAACTTGGGAAAAAGTTTCTTCAAAATCTATTATGTCAAACTAATCATATCCCTTGCATACTAACCTTGATTTATTCCTAGTTAACTATCCATCCTCGTTCAAATTGTTTCTAAATAGCCATTTTGTGCCAATCATTTTCTTATCTTTAGGATTTGGAACAAGTTCCCATGTTTCATTCTTCTCAATCTAATCCATTTATTCTTCCATATATTTGATCAAGTGTTTATCAGTTTTGGCTTCTTCAAATCTGTTGGGTTCAATTGTGGACAACAGTGCTAGATGTATTTCTTCTAGTGAGCGAAAATTTATTCTAGTTTCAACTCTTGTATCTTTATCCCCAATGATATGTTCAGGTGGATGATTTTTTTGCACTCATCGCCTAGGAGTTTTGGGAGATATATGAAGATTTTTTGGGGATTTCGTACACTTGTCTCATCAATCTGTACATTGATTCTTTCCACTATTTTGTTGAGTCTTAGATTGAAACACTTGTATGCCTTGTTCTCACTTCAGTACCCGATAAGTATGCCTTTGTCAACTTGGGAGTCAAATTTTCCAATCTTGTCGTCTTCTCTTTTGATATAGAACTTGCTTCCAAATACTCTAAAATGCTTCACATTTTCCAGTCTTCCTTTCCATAGCTCGTAGGGAGTCTTATCACTATTACTTCTGAGCATTCCTCTATTCAGGATATGAATTGTTGTATGTACTGCTTGTTCCCAAAATATGTCACCCAACTTGGAATATCTCAACATGGTTTTAGAAAATTCATGTACTATCTTGTTCTTTCTTTCAATGACTCTGTTCTGTTGAGGTGTCCTAGCTGCTGAGAATTGCCTTTTTATCCCATGTTTGCCACAAAAATCCATGAATTCTTTTGATGTAAACTATCCATCATTGTCTGATATTAAACATTTGATTTTCAAGTCTATCTCCATTTCAACCATCTCTTTGTATATATTGAAGTGTTCGAATGCCTCTGACTTCTTCCTGAGAAAGAAAACTGCAGTCATTCTTGTGTAGTCATCAATCATTAGCATGAATTACTATTCACCATTTAATCCCTTTTTTCTCTTTGGTCCACATAGATCAATATGTACAATATCCAATGGTTTTTTTGTTGAGTACTCCTTTGATTTGAACTTGGTCCTTGTTTGTTTTCCCTGTAGACAATGCTTACATAGAGTATTCACTGGCCTTGAAATTTCATGCATTTATTTTACTTCCTTTCTGTTGATTTTGACAAGATTGTCAAAGTGCATGTCACCCATTATTCTTTTCTAGAGCCAACTTTCATTTTCCTTTCCTAAACAACAACTTTCTTTTCCAATTTCATTCAAAACATATATGTTGTTCGGAGTCCTTATCCCTATTTCCAATAACTTGCATGATCCTTATTTTATAATTTCACATTTCTATGAGTCGAACTAAAGTGTGTGTCCTTGGTTGCACATTTGACTTACACTCAACAAATTGTGTTTCATATCTTCGACCAATAGAACATTTTATGCCATTGCATATTTTATTCCATGCCAAATGAAACTAATCCATCTCTTTCTTTCTTCAGAGTTATAAACTTGTTCTTGTCACCTATTATATGTTTTGAACAACCATTGTCAACATACCAATCACTTTTCCTGTGTTGGGCATGTAGAGAAAGCAAGCATTGATTCTGCTTTCTTTTCCATATCTCTTGTGGTTTCGATATTTGACAGTTGATGTTTTTCTTTGGTTCCCTGGGTGGGATAGTCAATCTAGAATTCTTCGCTATGTGTCCAAAATTGTTGCATTTGTATCATTCTACTTCATTTCTAAATGAACAAAAATTGTTTTGTTTTCTATTGTATGCTTCATAATATTTTTTGGGATAACCATTATTTAAGTACCCATCACAGTTTCTTCAATTCTTGGCATAGGCCCTACAGTTTACCACTTCATGTCCAAAATTAGCACAATTAAAACGATGACCATAAAAGAACATTTGATACTTGGGAGTATATGATCTTATTTGTGATGCACTCCTTCTGAATTCGTCTTCTTGAGTCTTATTTATTTCTAGAATGTTCTTCTTTGAGGGCATGCATTCTTCCTTCTTGAAAAAATATTTTCCAATCTCTGGATAGATTTTTTTTACTGCTTCCCCTTCTATTGTCTTGGAGATTGATCCTTTATCATTTTGTAATTGATTGTATCCTAGTCTAGATATATCATTGGATGGTCTTTTAATTTTTATTATTTGATCCAATATTTCGCTACTCTTCTGTTGCATATATTTCTTCTAAAGATTGTTCCTTAAAGAGACTATTTTTGCTTCCAAGCTTCCATTTGTTTTCTCCTTTTCTTCTAATTGACTTCTAAGTATTTCATCAATTATTTTGTCTTCTTCTATTTGATTTTTTAGACTCGTGATTATCTGCTCTAGTTCTTCACATTTGGAATTATGATATCCCTCTTTCATTTTAAACTTTGCCTTGAGTGGATTTTTTTTCTTACTTTCCTTCCTAAGTTCTTCTAATGCACTAATTATCTTTGCTATGAGATCGACTTCACCTTCTTCTCCAGAATCATATTCTACTACCATGAAGAGTACTCTTTATGAATCACTGTCACTATCATTATCTTCCTCGTATGATGAGGAACTTTCCTCCTTTGAGTAGAATTTTTTCTTGAATAATTTCCTTTTGTTTCTTCTCTTGTTTCCCTTTTGATATTTCTTTTCCCTTTTAGAAGCTTCTTCTTCATCATTGTGTTTATTCTTATGAGGACATTTAGAAGAAAAATGACCAATACCACCACAATTAAAACATTTCAATGGAAGCATACCTTTATACTTGTCAGTTTCTTTCTTTAGTTTCCTTGTGAAGTTAGCCATCTCTTCATCTTCATCTGAATCATCACTATAGCTGCAACCTAGTTTTGAATTTTTCTTGGTCTTCTTGCTTGTCTTCTTGGATGCCTTGAAAGTTGCTTCCTTTGTGACTGGGTTCTCTTGTTTTTTTTCTCATTTCATAGGCTGTAAATATTCCATGTAGCTCATCCATGCTCAATGTATCAATATCTTCTCTTTCTTCTAGGGATGATATTTTAGGATCAAATCTCATAGGAAGAGACCTCAATACCTTTTGAACGACCACTAAGTCATCAAATTCTACTCCCAAACCCTTAATAGTGTTAACTATTTTGTCAACTCGCAGAAGGTAGGCTGCAATGTCTTCATCTTCCTTCAACTTCAAATGTTCAAACTTAGCTCTAAAAATTTGAAGCTTAGCTCCCTTAACCTTGGCATCTCCTTCATAAATATTTTGGAGTTTATCCCAAAGATCCTTTGCACTGTCACAATGCATAACCATGACAAATATTGAATCAACTAGACTGCTCAGAATAGTACCTTTAGCCTTTGAGTTGTTTTCGCTAAGTTTATTTCCATCTTCGTCGAATGGGGGAGTGGCTGATGTTGTATATCCATTTACTATTGATTGACAAACATCAAATCCCTATGATTGTAAAAAGGTTTTCATCCTTTTATTCCACAAGGCATAGTTATGAACATCAAACATTGGTGCTCCAATCTTTGCATATTCCATGATCTCCTTCTAGTGGTTAAATTAATTCCTAAAGGACCTGCTCTAATACAAATTGTTGGAATACTGAGAGGGGGGTTGAATTGGTATGAGCACAATTAGTACTTTTAATCATAACATAAAACCTCAAATAAATATCATGAGAATTCAAAACACCACAATTCAATGTATATACATCACATAAACATAATACACTAGAATTTAATGTGGAAACCATGTTACCCCCAACCTAGGGGTAACTAAGTAGGTCATGTCTCGAGGCCCACAAGTTGTAGAAATGGAGTTCTGAGATCCATATGGATAGAGAATATCCCTAGAGGGGGCCTTATTTTCATTGATACATCCTACATATCACCAACAACAACGTCCATCATACCGACCTGATCCTGAAGTGGAAATGGCTCTTTCTCCATGAGGTAATGAGTCTGAGTATCATGGTATGTATCACTCCGATATTTGAAGCACTTGAACATGTTGTATTGAATCCTTCTTGATTTCATATTGTTTTCTTGGAATTTATGTTCTTTTCCTTATTTAAACCTGGGAGGGTGACATGGTGCCCTAGCAAGTTGGTTTCCCTTAGGATAGATTGCTAGTGGATGGTTCCTTGAAAAGTAATTGTCCATTCCCTCCATACTTATCACTTTTCATTTTCATTCCTTCCACCTTCCCCTTTTTGGGCATTGGGATCATCTCAACTATGAAGGGTTGTACCTTACCTCATGGGAAGAAGGGGCTAAAGGCCCAAAGGGTAAAAGTAGCTGGAAAGAGTTAAAAACCATTATGAACCTTTGATATGCTTCACCTAGGGATCCCCCAGAAAGTATTGAAACGCTTATCATTAAGGAAAGGGGACCCACAAAAAATAAAATAAAATACTTAAGGTATTAGTTGGTGGATAGGAGGTCTCATCATGAGCCGACCTATTATGACCATGAAAATGTAGTAGTGTGACATTACCATTTATCTAGTCACCAAGCTAGGGTAGTGGCTCTCGGTTGCATGGTAGAGAGAAAAGGGGTCTCATTATGAGCCAACCTTCTCATTTCCGCGAAATGTTTTTGGATGACACTTCCACCTCTGGTCACCAAGTCAGGACAATGGCCCTCAACTATTACCTTGTAGCATAAAAAGAAAGATAAAGAGAAAAAAGATAAAAAGATAAATGGAAATAAATGGGATTGGAAAAAATTGCATTAATGATGAGGTGCATCTCACCCTTCAAAAAGACGCCCATAGGTAAGGCTTTACAATTCTCGTTATCACATGCACCTCATGCCCAATGGTCTCCCCATGTCACCTCATATACATGCATGACTTGGATTAGGATCCACCTGGGAAAAACCCTAGAATTAAAATATATTAACCCAATAGGACATATTGAGACCCTCTCCAAACCTAAATTTTTCAAATTTCATAACGTCTTTAAGCATTTGTTTGGGTTAGGGGGGTTTGATGCATATGTTCAGGTGATTTAATTATTAGATGTGATTTACATACTATGATACTTATGAATTATGGACCCCTAGAGGGCGTACTTCTTGTCTCTACAGGACTTTTCATGGTGGACAGATGTACATGAGGGGATGACTAGCTCAGACCTTCACAGGGGCTCAAATCCCACAGATGGATGATGAGACCCCAAACCAGGGTACATGACGAAGATTGTTGACTTGCACCAGGAGGAAGAAGGTCATTTCCTTTTGAGGCACTTTGGTAGACATAGAACCATGGTTCCATCTCTTCCCACCTAAATGTGAGCCCTTGGAGGTCCTAGATGTCATCATGACAACCCTAGATGTCACCCAGGTCTAGGTTTTTGACATTTGGAGGCATTGATAAGGCTTGTGGCACGTGTGGGCATGATTTTAGGCCTTTAGAGGCCTAATGTTCCATCTCATTTCTCAACGTCCCACATGTGGAGCTCAACATCACCTTGAAGAGGAAAAATGTCACCCTTCTTATGGTTTTTATCCTACATTTGCATAGAATTTAAATTTTTGTTGTAAATTGGCCAGGGTCGGCCCTGTTTTGACCCAAAATTAATTAAAGGTCATAATTTGGTATAAATAAACACAAAGTACTTTCATTTTTCATCATAAATCTCACTCGGGAGAGTGGGGGACTGAAATTTGCACCATTTTAGGGGGTACTTGGCTGAAATAAGGAAGGCACGTCACTCTGAGAGGAAAATTTTGACAACTTGGATCAAATTTGTGAAGTATTTTGGTAATCTAGCATGGTTTTGCATGGTTATTCTTGGTGAAAGTGAGTAAATTTCATGTTTTTTCATTTATTTTGAATGGTAATGTATGGTTTACTTGCTCATATGAGATTATGAAATTGCATGCTTAATTTTATGATAGAAGCTAAGGAACTTAAGGTACTAATTCCTTGCTTTACATTTGCCAAGATTTACTAAATTTATCTAGTAATTTGTGTAATATATAAAGCCCTAAAGTGTTATCGCTTTAGAGTTTTCTATCAAATTATTTTTACATAACACTTTAATGCAAAAAAAGTCTAGGGAGAAGGAGGTTCTATGGCCTAGAAGTTCCTACACCCTAGACACCTTCCTTCTTGAAGTCAAGAGACTAGGAGGACTTAAGGTATTACTCCTCCTAAGATTATTTTCCCTCTTAGACTTTGATCATAGTCACTTTTTTATCAACCCTAAAGAGAGTCACCATCCTTGACTCCATTACCCCTTGAAGGCATTAATCTTCATTTCTTATCTCCTCGACAAGAATTATCAACCTTCAAAGTCAACTTCTACGTGATACCCTATTAACCTAGTTTAAATTACTAACCTAGTTTAGAATTAATAACCTTTAAAATTGTTGTTTTTAGTATCACTATTACAACCATCATCTAGCAACCTCTCTAAGCTTACTACTAACTAAATCAACCTAGAACTTGCATAAGGAAAAGTGTTATCAATTGAACTTAAAGTGTGCTTTTAAATTGCTTTTACAAAGTGCATTTTTGAAGGTGTATTACAACTGTCATATTTTCATTTTTACTGCTATTATAGCCATTATTTAGCAGCTTGATGAAGTTATTTGATGGTCAAGACGTTTCTAAAACTTGCATGTGACAAAGTATTATTAATTGAGGCTTTAAATATCTTGTTACATTGTATATTTAAGTGCATTTTTTATGAAATACATTGCAACGGTTATCACTTATTCATTGTTGTTATTTATTTGGTATTTGCTACATACATTGACTTCCAACATTTACTTTAATGAATTGAATGCCTTGTTGAAGCACTAATATCACTTGTTTCTTGTAAACTACCATAACGTTGCTTGTTGTCTTGGCAAAGGGAAGGTACATCTCGTTTTACCCTTTTCCTTCCTCCTTCAAGGCATAAGTATGAATTGAGTGACCTAGAGAGAGAGCGGTGGTTTACCTTGTCTTTTTTCCCTTAATCAAACCCCCCTAGGTCTTGGGGTGTCTCCCTTGGAATGGATCTTTCCTTTCTCCTAAACAGAAAGGGGTATCCTATTGAGGCGACAGTGATAGGATTACCCCCATGTTACTCCAATATCATCCCACTTTCCTTGGGATTTGGGCATGTACAGATTGTGCGATAAATTTTTTGGTGTTGTTGCCGAGAAACATTGAGTCAATATTCCTCAACAACAAAAAATTTCATAATCTTTTTCCTCAAAGCCTTCTTACTTTAAGAGCTTACCTGGCAACTCCACTGAGGTTGATTCCCCATTTTCCCTTTGATAATACCTAGAAGTATTATTTGGAGACTCCACTAATGATAAATCCAACCATGGATTCTTAGTGGGACCTAGGTAATTTTAAACCCTTGGATATGAGTGAAATTATGGGTTAACCTCGAAAAATTCCTCCAAGGTATGAGAATTGGCTCCCTAAGTTCACTAGTAGTGATGAGGATAAAACTGAAGACCATATGAGTGATTTTTGGGCATTCTTTCAACTCCATCCTATCAGTGATGATGTTGAAGATTTGGTAATGAAACTCTTTTCTACCACTCTTCATGGAAATTCTAGAAAATGGTATAAAAGTCTCCTTGATTCTAGCATCATGTCCATGGACCAATTAGAATAAGACTTCCTCATGAGATGGAATATCAAAGAGGATCCTAGCATATTACTAGAAAAACTTAATTACATAAATAATAATGAAAATGAGACCGTTAGGGAGTTCCATCCCAGGTTCTAGAAGTTGTCACAAAAACTACCTAGAACCTATCATCCTAGACCCTAGTTCCTCCCTTTCCTCTATATCAGGGCATTCTCAGGAAAATCATGATTCCTTCTCGATAAAAAGGGTCCAAGGTCAATCCAAGAATATTATGACATGGGAAGAGAAGTCGAATCCAACATCTCCTCATCCAAGGAAGGACATTCCTTTGTTCCAGAAGTCAAGATTGATGACCCCAAAGATACCCAAGATATTCTTAGTCTCAAGAGAATAGATTCCCTTGATACCTTAGTTAAAGAATTCCAAAAAATGTGGGAGAAAGTCATAAATCAACAAGAGGTTGAGGAGAGTGATCTTGATGAAGGTTAACAATCCCATGAGGAAGAGAAAGATATTATTCATGATTCTACTAAAAATAATGAGGACTTGGTTGAAGAGAGAGAGCCTGAAAATATCAAACATGATGATGAAGTGTTGATGCGTACTCCTCCCTTTGATAAATCCATCCAAGAACCTATTCCTCTTGCACAAGAATAAGAGAATGGGGTTAATCATTTTCCTTTTCAGGGTTTTGATGATACCTTGTTCTATGACTAAGAAGGTGAGGAAGTAAAGGAACCCTTGGACGTTAGATCCTTCATATTCTAATGAAGGTGAAGAAAGAATTGAAGAGGCGATTCATGAGGATGATGCAATGATATTTGATGAAGTCTTCCAAAATTTTGACGCTCCTGCACAGGAAGAAGTGAATACGGTAAGTTGTTTCCCTTTCCAATATTTTGATGATACTCTATTTTATGATTTGGAAAGTGAAGAAGTGTTAGAGGAGCCCTTGGATGTATTAAACCCTTCATGTTATGACAAAGGTAATGACATGGTTAATAATATTGATGAGTTAATACATGTTGGGAGACGTAAATGGGATGTGTATTTTTTTGATGAGGATTCCATTTATGATATGGAAGGATATCTTCGAATGTTTCCTTTACAGTTATCATATGAGGTTACTACTAACTTTGACATTTGGAAGCAAGGAGATGATATAATTATAGATGTATTACAAACACTGAAGGATGATTTAATGCAATGTCCTCATGATTATTTCCAGTCATACCTTGAGGATTTTGATGACTATTATTTTGAGCACTTGGATCTATTTTATGAAGAAAATTTTCAATCATCATTGTGCACTAACTTTGATGAGGGTCAAGACAATGTCTCCATAGATTAGGATTTTTGTGACAAGGATTTCCAGCCTCTGTTATTATCATCTTATCGTTCTACTACAGATATAGTTGGGGGTTTCTTTCATGATAGTCACTCTCCTGTCATACATGATTGGTTTCAACCTTTGGCTGGTTGTAGGTCTTTTCGGTTTCATGTACAAGACTTTGGTTGGAAGCTAAGTTTTTCCTCTAGGCTTGGTTTCATACCTCACCTTGTGCCCCCTTTTTCCATAGGTAGTTGTAGGAATTCCCATAGGTTCCTTCTCATCCCTTCATCTCGGCTTTCTGGAGATAGCCTCGTAGCTAAGGATGAGGATCTTCCTTCGTCAAAATTTCTTGGCGTTGTCTTGGGATGGATAGGGAAAGTTTTTTGTGATACCTCTTGACATGATTTAGTCCCTCCCTCCCACCTCCATAAGCTAGACTTTACAATTTCCTATGATATAATGAATGTTCTAAATTGTGCTATTTTTGTTCTTGAATTACCATTGTATTTGTTTATGATGAAGCACAAAGGTAGGTATTATGAGGTATTGTTAGGATGGTTTCACTGGTTATATGACTACACCTAGAATTCAACCAACAAGTAAGTAGAGGTAGGTAGGAATTTGCATCCATTGTATATATCATTGCATATTATTCTAGTATAGTTGTAATTGAATTTACATATTTTCTTTAATTCATTTGTATATATGTATGTTCGTGATCATACGCTAGATTTTTTACTTTTATTTTGGTTTTATATCATATACGGGCAAAGGGTGATATCACCACCCTAGATGTTACTAACATATTTTGTTGAGATTTAGCAGGCACAGGTCATACCAAAGATGTTGAGGTTCTCATGCACTCCAGGGTGAGCACATGTCCTCGAGTAGGAGCTAGATGTTACCCCCAACCTAGGGGTAACTAAGGAGATCATGTATCAAGGCCCACAGGTTGTATACATGGAGTGCTGAGAACCAGATGGATAGAGCATAGTCCTGGAGGGGGCCTTCTTTTCATTGATACATCCTACACATCACCAGCAACAACATTCATCAAACCGGCTTGGTATTGAAGTGGCAGTGGGTCTTTCTCCATGAGGTAATGTGTTTGGGTATCATGGTATGTATCACTCTGATATTTGAAGCACTTGAAAATGTTGTATTGAATCCTTCTTTATATCATAACGTTTTCTTGGAATTTATGCTCTTTTCCTTGTTTAAACCTAGGAGGATGACATGGTGCCCTAGCAAGCTGGTTCCCCTTAGGATAGGTTTCTACTGGATGGTTCCTTGAAAATTCATCATTCGTTCCCTCCATACTTACCACTTTCCATCTTCATTCCTTCCACCTTCCCCTTTTTGGGCATTGGGATAAGCTCAACCAGGAAGGGTTGTACCTTACCTCATGGGAAGAAGGGTTTAAAGGCCCAAAGGGAAAAAGTAGTTGGAAAGAGTTAAAATCCATTATGAACCTTTGAGATGGTTTTCCCAAGGATCCCTGAGAAAGCAATGAAATGTTTCTTAGTAAGAAAAAGGGACCCACAAAAAATAAGATAAAATACTCAAGGTATTAGTTGGTGGATAGGAGGTCTCATCACAAGCCAAACTATTATGACCATGAACATGTAGCGGTGTGACATTACCATTTATTTGGTCACCAAGCTAGGGTAATGTCTCTTGGTTGCATGGCCGAGACAATGGGGGTCTCATCACGAGCCAACCTTATCATTTCCGTGAAATGTTTGTGGATGACATTGTCACCTCTAGTCACCAAGCTAGGATAATGGCCCTCAACTATTCCCTTGTAGCATAAAAAGAAACATAAAAGAGAAAAAAACTAAGAATATAAATGGCAAGAAATGGGCTTGGAAACAATCGCATTAATGACGAGGTGCATCTCACCCTTCAAAAAGGTGCCCATAGGTAAGGCTTTACAATTCCCGTTATCACATGCAACCCATGCCCAATGGTCTACCCCATGTCACCTCATTTACATGCATGACTTGAATTAGGATCCACCTATGAAACACCCTAGACTTAAAGG
This sequence comes from Picea mariana, assembly GCA_032191745.1. Taxonomy (NCBI): domain Eukaryota; kingdom Viridiplantae; phylum Streptophyta; class Pinopsida; order Pinales; family Pinaceae; genus Picea; species Picea mariana. The sequence continues at coordinate 132,655 of JASDQU010371382.1, read as the reverse complement.
GGATTAACCCAATAAGATAGCTTGACACCCTCTCCAAACCTAAATTTATCAAAACTTTATAACTTCTTTGAGCATTTTTTTGGCTTAGGGGAGTTTGATGCATATGTTCGAGTGATTTAAATATTAGATGTGATTTAAATAATATGATACTTGTGACTTATGGACCCTTGGAGGGCATACTTGTTGCCTCTGCAGGACTTTTCCTGGTGGATAGATTTACATGAGGGGATGACTAGCTCAGACCCTCATAGGGGCTCAAATCCCACCGATGGATGTTGAGATGCCAAGCCAGAGGACATTAAGAACATTGTTGACTTGCACCAGGAAGAAGAAGGTTGTTTCCTCTGGAGGCCCTAGATGTCATCATGGCAACCTATATGTCACCCGAGGCTAGGGTTTTGACATTTGGAGGCATTGATAAGGCTTGTGGCACGTGTGGGCATGATTTTAGGCCCTTGGAGGCTTGGTGTTCCATAACCTTGCTCAAAATCCCACATGTGGAGCTCAAAATCACCTTGAAGAGAAAAAAATGTTACCCTTCTTAGGGTTTTTATCCTGCATTTATGTAGAATTTAAATTTTTGTTGTAAATTGGCCAGGGTCGACCCTGTTTTGACCCAAAATTAATTAAAGGTCATAATTTGGTATAAATAAACACAAAGTACTTTAATTTTTCATCATAACTCTCACTTGGGAGAGTGGGGGATTGAAATTTGTCCCCTTTTAAGGGGTACTTGGATGAAATAAGGAAGGTGCGTCACTTTGAGAGGAAACTTTTGGCAACTTTGATCAAATTTGTGAAGTATTTTGGAAATCTAGCATGGTTTTGCATGATTATTCTTGGTGCAAGTGAGTAAAGTTTATGTTTTTTCATTTATTTTGAACTATAGTGTATGGTTTACTTGCTCATATGAGATTATGAAATTGCATGCTTAATTTTATGCTATAAGCTAAGGAACTTAAGGTACTACTTCTTTGCTTTACATTTTCCAACCTTTACTAAATTTATCTAGTAATTTGTGTAATCTCTAAAGCCCTAAGTTGCTAGCAATTTAGAGGTTGTTATCAAGTTATTGTTGCATAACACTTTAATACAAAATAAGTCTAGGGAGAAGGAGGCGCTAGGGCCTAGAAGTGCCTACACCCTAGCCACCTTCCTTCTTGAAGTCAAGAGCCTAGGAAGACTTAAGGTATAACTCCTCCTAAGCTTCTTTTCCCTCTTAGGCTTTGAGAATAATCACTTTTTTATCAGTCCTAAATAGAGCCACTAGCATTGACTCCATTACCCCTTGAAGGAATTAGTCTTCATTCCTTATCTCCTTGACAAGAATTATCAACCTTCAAACTTAACTTCTACTTGATGCCCTATTAACCTATGTTTACTTACTAACCTAGTTTAGAATTACTAACCTTTAAAATTGGTGTTGTTAGTATCATTGTTACAACCATCATCTAGTAGCCTATCTAAGCTTACTACTAACTAAATCAACCCAGAACTTGCATAAGACAAAGTGCTATCAATTGAAGTTAAAGTGTGCTTTTAAATTGCTTTTACAAAGTGTATTTCTGAAGGTGTATTATGACTGTCATATTTTCATTTTTTTTGTTGTTAGAACCATTATTTAGCAGTTTGATAAAGTTATTTGTTGGTCAAGACGTTTCTAGAACTTGCATATGATAGAGTATTATCAATTGAGGCTTTAAATATCTTGTTACATTGTCTATTTAAGTGCATTTTTATGAAATACATTGCAGTTGTTGTCACTTATTCATTGTTGTTATTTACTTGTTATGTTTTGCATACATTGACTGCCAACATTTACTTCCATGAATTGAATGCCTTGTTGAAGCACTAATATCACTTATTTCTTCTAAACTACCATAACATTTCTTGTTGTCTTGGCAAAGGGCAGGTACATCTATTTTTACCCTTTTACTTCGTCCTTCAAGGCATAAGTCTGAATTGAGTGACCTAGAGAGAGAGGGGTGGTTTACCTTGTCTTTTTTCCCTTCCTCAAACCCCCCTAGGTCTTGGGATGTCTCCCTTGGAGTGGGTATTTACTTTCTACTAAACAAAAAGGGGTATCCTATTGAGGTGACAGTGATAGGATTACCCTATTGTTACGCCAATCTTGTTCTACTTTCCTTGAGCTTTGGAAAAGTAAAAATTGTGTGATAACAAACCCAATGCGGGAAAAAACCACATAATGATTTTCTTATTTATCAAAGAGTACATTCTTTGGAAGAACCAACTTCATATTTCTCCAGCTACAACTAGAAGGAGGCTCTAACCCCCCATTTACATGCTGCAACCTAAAGGAAGCTCCAACTCCCTAATTTACTAGCTCCAACCAGAAGAGGCTACAACCCCCTTTCCTTTCCCCATCCAACCTCCCTGAAATATAAATGTAAACCAATTTGTCACTACCTTTGTTACTGAAATTGATAACCTGTTGTTGTTGTTGTTTCTGATACCTTTGTTGCTGCTACTGATATCAATATCTCATCAAGACTGCAACCACACATACCTCATACTAGGATTCACAACAGAGTTCTCCAAATCAAATGCTTATGAATCACTAAGACATACTTGTGCCTGATTTATTCATAATACTCACCCTAACACACATAGGAATACATGACTTCAATTTGTAGCTAACCTGAGTTTTAGATCCATGACCTTCAAAAATTTTTCTTCATAGTTCTGTGAACCTATACACTGTCTATTCGCAGGTATCCATGCTTTTCCTCACTACAACCCGCAGATGTACGTGATTTTCCTCTTGAAAGCCACAAATTTTCTCAAAGAACCTCTGACTGTATCTTCTTCTCTGTACGCTTGGCTCCTGCAAACTTCTTGCTTCACTAGACTTCTCTACCTTCGAATCACTGCCTCAAATATCCAACCCATATTCTCATAAGTGATTTTCCAATTGAATCTTCTCTGTGTTTTAATGAGGATCTCATGCAACTCACATGCAACTTGTTAACTTTTTTTTTACAATCAATTTGACATGCAACTTGTTAAATTTTGTTTACAGGTACTTTAACATGCAATTGACATGCAATGTGTTAAATTATGTTTACAACTCCTTTACCTTGAAATTAAACTTTTTAACTTATGTTTAAGGGTTGACATCAATGACAACCAATATTTCAACAATTAATCTTTCAAAAATTAATCTTTCAACACATAATGATACTCAAATGCACTTCTTTAGAGCATAATTGGTGATCATTATGGCCATAGTCATTTGTTTACCAAAAGAGAACTTCCACTCAATAGCCCAATAGTAAATCTTAGTCGACTCCACCTCTTTACTGTAATCTTGGAAACATGAACTAGTAAGACTCGCATTGTGACTTCATACATCCCAATAGGTACGGTTCCTCATTTATCCAAAGATTCATTTTTGGTTTATCCTCCCATGATAGTCCAGATACATTCTTTAGTTTTGTTTCATGATTGAGATATTTACGAACATGCTCTTCTGGGAGGTAGTTATATTATTTAACATTTCCTTTTGTCATATCTTCTAAATGGTTAAACATGCATGTTTTAAAATGGATAATAAAGCAATCTGAATCATTGGTCACAAGTTTTAATAAGTGATATGTGGTTTCTTCCTGTATGCAGATAACAATTGTGGAAAGTTATGTGCCTCACCTGAAGAGAAGAACATGGTTCAATGAAGACACAACACCTGGAAACTTTATTCATAGATCTATTTTCAGATTCTATTCTCGATCCTCCTCGCATGATTTTCTTAAGCACTTTCTTTTCTAAAAAATTTAAGTTGAAATCAATCTTATACCTTGAATGGTTTCTCCATCCAGGTATAAGTGAGAAATTGGTATCACACGGCTGATTTAAACTAGTGAAAATATGAGCATGTTGGAAGCGGGATAAGTTCTTGAGTTGGTAGACATGGAGAGTCATAACTGGAACAAATCATATCAAGGGTGACAAATGGAAGTTCATTCAAATCCCTACTTCTTGGAGAAAAAGGCTACATAGATGAGCTAATTGATTTTAGAAAATCATGAAGAGAGATGAAATTCTCATCCAACATTAGCACGAAGCCCATCTGAATAAATAATACATGTATAAAATTTAACATGGCTTAGTCTTTTCAAGAGGATGCAAATTTATTGTTGGTCAGGATGGATGAACATCCTTAAATCTACCAGAAACATTTACGTTCTTGATCTCCTGTTCAGATTAATTTCTTTGTTGACTCCATATCTTTGATCATCATGTATCCAAGGTTTCATTGTTCAGTTGTAATAGGTTTTGGGTCGAGCTCATCTCTAAGTCTAAATATGTCTCTTATTTTTCTTTCCTCATCATCTTTTCCCGTGGAGGCATTTCATTCAGTAATTTCTTTTTTAGATGACATACAAACTTCTCACCTCCGTTTTTATTTTAAATGAAGCACCTTTGCACTTGAAACATGCTTGAGTCAGCCTGCATCTCTTTCCTAGCTCATGAGAAGAATTAGGGGTCTCTATTTGAATATAAATCAGAAAGATTTTGGAATATAGTAACAACGGTCAAACCATGACTTAACATAGTGGTTAATTAACGATCATTCTTGCATATTGGATGGGTAGCAGATCCTATGTAATGGGGGAACCATCCACACACTAAGAAGTTGCTCACGTGAAAAGCAAAGTGTCAAAGTCTAATCACTGAAAATCAAAATGGATAACCTTATTTACCCAGGTGTAAAAAATATTTAAATAAATATCAATAGTTGGCAGTAATCCCCTATCAAGATAAAAGAGCATCCCTTTCCCCATTTGTTAGATGCTAAGAATGCACTAAATAAACCCAGAAGGAATGTAAAATAAATCTAGACCATATTTGGGGACATGAAGATATATCCATCGAGGC
>JASDQU010371382.1:100727-127346 GCA_032191745.1 Picea mariana | reverse complement strand
ATATATATATATATATATATATATATATATCCAACATACATACATACATACATACATACATACATACATAGTATGTATGTATGTATGTATGTATGTATGTATGTATATATATGCACCTGATGAAAATATTTTTCTATCCCAAACCTATATCATCCACATGACGAAGATACCAACCCGAATCATCGATACAGTTTAAGGAAACAAATCTAACCATAATTTTTCCTCTAGTTACAATAGACAAGCTCCACTAGCCAGCATGCAAGCATCACTAGTGAGCCCACCACGGTGAAATATTTCAAGTAAATGTTGCAAATTATTTCAAGAATTTCTAATCTTAAAAGTAATTATATGACCCTCTACATTTTCTGCTTATAAGTTAGGGAAGACTAGCATATATTTTGGCTTCATCTAGTGTGTCTCAAATAATTGTGCCTGCAAAACAACCTCCCTAATTTGTTCTCTTATATTTTCCCGCAGAGAAGAAATTGGGCCCCTCTAGTAAACTTTTCTACTGGACTTCCTCCCGGCCTCTCTAGTACACAAGCCTCATTGTTGATCGATTTAATGAAATCACTCCCAATGTGACCAAAATATTTCCCACCATTGTCATTGATAACATCGGGGGACTTTCTCCTAACTTCGTCGACATCCTAACCTCCCTACTAGAAGACTTCCCAACATCTTCTTCAGTACAACTGAAGGAGTTCCCAAGAACTCTATTGGTGCAACCGGAGGAGTTCCAAACAAGTCCTCTGATACATCTAAATCTTTACTGACACACTTCCCATTATCCTCTCTAGTGTTACCAGAGGAGTTCCCATGACAAAGGAGTTCCAAACATCACTATCGACGAGCCATGATTTAGCATCGATGTAGTTGATAAAAATCTCTCTGGTACTTCAAATAAGTTTCTGTGGTCACTTCTGATACACAAGCCCTCTGACCGGCGAACTTCATCCCAACTTCGTCGACATGATAACCTTGAACTAGTGATCTGACACTAAACTTCATCAATAATCACATATCGACGAGGTTCCTTATTTCTCTCACAACCTTGTCAGCTAGATATGCCTTCATATTGAGGCCCATCCTTTCTCCTCCAGCTTAGCTCCTTATTTTTGCACCTGTCAATCGAACTCCTACCATTTCTAGTGATTAATATTTCTGTGCCTAACTATATAATTGATGATTGATTGCATATATCGCCTGATCTACTTGATTCTCAGTCACAATTTAGTTTGTATGTGTTGCTAGTAGCTTTCATTACGCATACTACACCAACTTTTTTACTTTGGGCTTCTTGAATTTATGACTAACCATGATTGTGAAAGTGTCATCTATCATCATATGAGTTAACTGCAACATATATAGGTCTCTTGCTGGCCTAGAAATGCATCTAAGAAGAAAATTGGACCTCCAAGCTCTTAAATAGTGTTAAATGCTCCAAACGTTAGTTGGTTGTTTTCACGGATTTATATTTCTTTGTTGTTGACACATTATCACAACTTCAAAGGATCAACTAAAATTCTATACAACACTGATGACATAAGAACTGACAAAATTGGATTAAGGCAAAGCAACAACAATAATGGGGCCCATACTTATATTAAAAAAATGCCTTTGAACATATTTTTTCAACATTCGTCAAAATGTATTTTTCATTACCAAAATAGGTTGATTGTATAAATTACACAATTATTATTCCAATGCAAATTTTGGAATTGAAATATAAAGCTTGTAAATCTCAAAATAATCACCAGGGAGTTCTCTCCCAAACCAACCATGACACTAACAAAATATTTAGGGAGTTCTCTCCCAAACCAACCATGACACTAACAAAATATTTGAATAGCATGGATGTCTCACTAGAAGTGTCTCTTCGCATTGCAAAAAATGGTACCCCAATCCGACGTCATATGAATAAGTTATGAGCCTTTGAAATTTCGTGCAATAAAGTAACCAGTCAGTGCCCTTTGTTTCGCATCTATGCATGAAATTAAGTTATGCCCTTTGCAGATCATTATTGAAAAGGAATTTGGATTTTTTAAATTCTAATTAAACCAATATTATTTGGGTTTTAGAATTCATTTAAAAATGTAAAAGGAGATTTAAAGTTTATTTTATTTAAAATAATTAAAAAAGGAATAATAATTGAAAAGGGTCCCAATCATATGTTAAGTAAAGTTTAATGCCAAGGTATGGGCGTACATGGGGCTAAGTTCTTTTAATAAGTAAAACAGATATATACATGGTGTATGTACCGGAGAAGTTCCCAAGATGGGCTCTGGTTCACACTCAGAATTGTGTCCAACTCGACCTTCAGTTCACACCCGACGACAATGTGACTAACTTCTCCAGTGCATGAGACGTGCATAAGTTTGAAGCATGTGGGTTATATTTGTGTGTCGGTTGATGGTCATGTGTATGGATTATGGAGTGGGAGGGGGCCCAACCCACGACCCTCTTCATACATTAAGCTTTAAACAACATTGTATGGTGGGAGAAGGAGCGTGGCATGCCACCCCCTTCCCCTTATGCTTGTTAGTTAATTTTTTTAAATTAACCCTCCTATACACATGTTGACTAAGAGTTGGTGAGGTGGAGTAAGTGGGGGACCACCCCCTTTTTAACAATTTTTTTAATTTTTAATTATTTTATAATCATCCCTCCCTTTCATGAACTTGTACAAAGCCATGGAACCTTTCTTTCCAACACACACACACACACTCTTTGAAACCAAACCTTCATGAAACCATTGAGCAAAGAAATCATCTAACTTAGTATGCAACACATCTGATACAAAAAGATAGTGTAAGCTCAATTCCCACAATAATTGCTTGCGGTTCCATATGAAGTAATGCAGATGGAGCTCCTCCAACATTCTAAGACTTTCCTCAACCATCAACTTGATAACACTGGATCTAAGCGCTTGATCTTCGTCGACTCAACTAGAGTAGTGTGTGTTATCCTTGACAATGCATACCGAAGCAATTCACGCTATGAGCTCTATTTAACATCGGAGGAGTTCCTTTGATGAGCTCCAGTTAAAACCGAAGGATTTCCCACAAACTTCTTCGGAAGCAAAGGAGGAGCTCCCACAAACTTCTCCAAAACAGGGACGGGACCTATTCGCACTGAAAGTCACACTTTGACTGCTAAAGTGTAAGCTCAATACCCATCGGTATTTTTAAAGATAGTTTTTATGATAAGGAGGTGAATGGATGATAACTCAGTAAAATAATGACAATAACAGATCACTCCATACAATATATACCATCAAGTAAGGTTTTGAATAACTTAGATCGGGATTTAAGGACTAAAAATGGATAGGTGGAAGACATGAAGAAGAAATATGAAATATGTCTAACAGTTACATCAGGTAGCAGATAGACATATGAAGAAAACCCTTGAAACAAGAACTTCTTATAATCAAAGGGAAACTCTGATCAAATTATAAACGTTATTACAATAGATCCTCCATTGCAACAAAGCTACAATAAAGCCACAAAATCATTCAATAGACAATAATCATAATTAGATAGAAAAATGTGACATGGGAGAAGAACTGATTTCTATTATCCAAATATTCTTAGGTCTAGTACATACAAGAGGAGCTATCTTCTGCTACATAGACAGTATCAAAAGCGAGTCCTCTCTCAAACCATTCGAACCTTGCGACTGAGTTACAATGTCTATTTTATAGCTTAGGTTGTCATTGACAACTTTACAATTCGAATAACCACTCCTGCATAGGATTCCTAAGCCTAAGGGTGGAACGACTACAGTTGTTCAACAAAAATAAACAGAATGCTAAAAAATAGGCTAATGTTGGCAATGTCTTCAACATATTCTTAATGGCTGATGTAGTGTCCCTTTGAGCGCACCTCCCTTTGGTAGGTGGCCTCCTAGCTTGCAACTGATCCTCATACAACTGGCTTGCATCCATCTTTGACACTTGGGAAATGCTCCTCACTCCAAATCACCAAAACATGAGTTCGTAGTGCTAGTTCGTAGCGTCAGGCACTGTGAACTTTCCTCTAGCAGCTTATTTCATCTGATAAAACCTTAAAATGTTCCAAAAACTATCTCTAATGCCCAAAACTGTTGTAACCACTTATGATCTTGGTATATAACAAGAAGAGAACATCCAATGAGTTAAACAAGGTTTATAAAGAAAAACCATCCTCAAAATTGCAAAATGCAGAAAACAAGAAACTTGCCCTAAAACTGATATGGGTTAAAGGGGGTTCCACTTCTTCATCTTCTAACTCTAGAGCTCCTCCCAGTGGCAACTTTAGCCAACATATACATATTTCTTTTGGCCAACTCTTCTTTAAAAGGTTGCAGCTCCATCTTTAATCCTTTGATTTGAGCTTGATAAGCTTTGTTTTTTTTTTAGAGGTTTCTGAGCTTCCTGTGGAGGGGCGAGAGCCTCTTAAACAATAAGTTTTATTTGTTAATATTTTCATGATTCATTTCTAGTATCCCACTCAACTCTTTTGTGGAGGCCAAATCTTGATTTTTCATCTTCTCAACCTCAGCTCTTGCTTCCTTGAGTTGTATTTTCAATATTTTAAAGTTGATATTTTCTTGAGGAATAGTTATATCAACAATATCAATGGGCTCCTCAACAGTTGTAGGTTTTTGTTTTCTCTGGGCTAAAACTCTTTCAACATCTTCCTTCTCATGGAATTATTTCTCCACTGCTCCTGCTCTAGTTAAATGCCTCTTGGTCGTGATCTTATCTGCAGTAACTTGTCAAGGGAAAAATAACTTTCTTCCTCTCAAACATGTGGCTTTAATTGAAGGAACCTCCATTAGAATGGGATCTGGCATAGGTGCGACTTCTCTCTGTGAAGACTGTGAAGATCCTCCTTCTTCATCTCCCTTTTGGTCTCTATTAGCTTTAGTAGTCATAGTATTTTTTCTTTTCTTACTTCCCTCTGAATGTACAACCTTCTCAACATGAACAATAATTTGTATTTTAGACTGTGGAGTGGGAGAAAGATTCAACTGAAACTGTGAAGAAGTGAAGAATGTTTCCCACTCTGTGCTTGTTTTCTTCAATTCCTCCATCACTATCATCTTTATAAGGCTTGAATGGAAGACACTTGTGTCCACTTGCTTGGATTTGGCATGAACTTTGTCAACCATCTTGCCAATACTTTTGAACAAGTAGAAAGGGAGATTTATAACTTCTTTCTCTATGAAGTGTAACAACAATTTGATGTGGTATTGGTATACCATGTTAAATCTTCCTTCACAGGTGAAATACCTCTAAATCACCTTCAACATTTTATCAAAACCTTCAAGGATATGATATTTTGGTACCCCTTTAGACATATTGTCCCCTTGGTATTCTGGTTTGAGGAACTCCTTGGAGAAAGAGGTGTTTAGTGTCATAGCCTTGAACTACCTCTCTCCAGTGTTGGGTATATCAGTTGTAGATGAGATGGACAACTCTAAAACTTCAAACTCTAATGTTCCCACCTTGGTTTTAGTACCATCAAAATTCAATGCAAATTCTATAGCAACCTCTGGATGCCCCCTTTGCATCTTTTGAAAAAAATTGATGCAGACTACTCTCTAAAAAGATTCTCTGGTCAATGGGTTAGAATCAAGTAGTTGCATGTCATAGGGCTTTGTTCTCACTATTCCCCCTCCCTTATGAGTCTTCTTATGTTTTGGGTTATCCATAACTATTGTTGATGAATGCTTTCTATGAGTTGTAATAACAGGTAGATGTATGAAAACATGGATATAAGAAACCTAGGGTTTGATGGTGATTTGTTTTCAATAAGTTGATCTTGTACAGATTTTATACAACTCACTTTAAACACATTCAGGAATGAGGCATGGAATTCTTTAAACATGAGGTATAAAGAAATACAACTGCAATTTATGATAAGAGGGAGGCAACAAAATCCAAGCTGAGATGGGTGTAGAGTCACTCTTTCAAATTTGATCTTTCCAAGTATGTAGAGGAAGGTTTTTTCAACAAAACTGGAACATAGGGTTCGTAGCGCTGAATTTGCAACACATAGTTCACAGTGCCAGAGCTGAGGGTTGGCAGCACTGGGGAATATCAGTGGAGCAAATGAATTCTAAGCAATAGGAGGGATAGATGAGGTCTTGGAGGTAATGATGTTTAAAGATCAAGGTTCGAAGATGAAGAAAATGGATTCGGAAGTGGGTAGCAACAAAATAAAACAGTTCGCAACACCAAGCGGTGAAACCAGTAAAAACCTCTCCTTCAGCCCTTAAACAACATGTAAATTCTTGTGAAGTACCTAGTGGACTTGTATTTATTGTTGATGTCGTTAATCTTGAACGAGAATGTATGCAAGTAGTTCAACCTCCAACTCTCCTCTTCATCTAGTTCGCAGCGCCTGTCGGTAGCACTAGGTTCACAGTGCCGAGCTCAAACAAGATTTGTACACTTGGTGGAAATTGTTAGAAACTTTTATGATATAATCCCTGGAAAATGTTTAAAATATCAGCTCTGAAAACAATGATATCTTCTTAGACATGATCCATAAATGAAATGATGGCAATGAAAGCATGGGGTGCTTTTGAATGCGCTGCAAACTCTCCTGGTGAGTTGACAACGTACAGATCAAATCCAATTTGATAGCCTAATGGGTAAAAGACGACAAAGGAGGATCTTGCATACAACATGGAGGTGTGACATGTTAAGGTGATGATGGATAATTTCAAAGATGTGACTCAATGACTCTAACTTCACATTGAACTTCATGATAACAAAGACATAACTCAATGACTCTATACCAAATCCAAACTAACCTTAGCTTATTTAAATCAAAAAATGAAATATGACTATAGTAAAGTCACATAAAATCCTATAACTTAAGAAACCTATGACTCAAAATCAAAATTGAAATGATTGTTTTTTTACCCTTGCAATTCTATGTGATAACAGGCCCCTACCAAATTGCCTTTCATATTTTGTCCATAACGTTTGACTTGGGTGCATGTTTCATGTGTTCCTTATACCATCGGAAAGGTATTTCTTAGATATACATTTTTCCAGTGATGTGATTTAAGAATTTCCTCACCAATTGTTTACATGTTTCAGGATTAAGATTTAGAACCTTATTAACGACCCTGGAGAACACAACACCTCAACTGTGAGCAGAGGAACCAAGAATCAAATTCAAGGAAGTTTATATGAAATCTCAATTAATCAATGTTTCTGTTTTATGGGTTTGAATGCTTGGTTTTAATAGTTTATTTTGACGTTACTTTGAGGTCACTCATCTATTGCATGTTCAATGGTGTTAGGTACTAACGCCAAAGGAAAGTTGCACTCAGAAATTTGGATAGGCAATGTGTGAGAGAAGCAAACAATGAAGGAACAACTGCCTCACATCAATGAAATTATTCCAGTATGCAATGGTACCCTTGCATATGTGATCTACAACAAAGGACGATAGAGCAACAACAACAACAATTGTCACAGCAGTAGAGGAGCAGTGAAATGGAATTAAATTCAAATGGTTGAAGTGGAGGCCTGAACCCCTTAGTGATTGACTATCAAACTCTGAGAATGAAACGTGTTCCCATGTCTAGACCAGTCTCCATGGCGAGTGAAGCACATTATGTCCAGAATCTATGATGGCACACCAACACTAGAAGACAAAATTCGAATTGGAACTACATATTATGAATTAAATCATAAACATTTATGTTGTCCTTGTTCTCTTGTCATTATGAAGAGGCTAAGGAAAAAAGTTTGTAAATGAAAGGTCATGGGGGAAGGCAGAAGGCCACAATTCACATTGAACTTCAATAAATACAGGGATTGTATCCAAGTAAAGGGATTTTTTGCTCTTCAAGCATGGTACATTTTCTGAACTATTTTGGGAATACGATGTTAACTAAAATTGAGAAGCCCCCGTTGGAGCTTTCATGTACATAAACATCTGATGAGGAGAAGCCAGTTTGACCAAGCAGTTTTCTGAAGAGTTTTGATCCTCGTGTTGGATGTACTAAGGACTATTCCTTTGTGTTTTTCTCGACACTTGGGTTGTGTAAGGATGTACTTCATATTGTATACTAATCTTTTGTATGGTGGTTGCATTCTTATTTCTATTCTTCAGAGAATGTTTGTCTAAATTCATGGGTGTAGAATCGTAAATGATTGTTTAAATATTGGACTCCTCTATGTTTACAATTGTTTATTCATGTCCTTTTCTTTTCTCTATGTGAACTATTTCCCATTCCCTTGAGAGGAGCATGGATGGTTATATGTTTACTTTCTGGTTACCTTAGTTTCATCCAAACACATGCATCTTAGATTAGCTAAATTTCATTATTTAGCTTAGGAAACCTTCTTCGGTGGACTGGACCACAATGGTAAAATCAAAAACTAGAAATGGTTGTTGTGCCAGAATTTGGATGGGATCCCTATTCCAAATGGTGAGAGGTATAATTGGGACTTCTTACCAGGGATAACCCTTGTTGTTGACAAAGGGAGATTTCACCCACGTCAATAGGTCACAAAGGATACTAAATTGTTAATGGGCATCAGGAAATATGTGGCTGAGAACATAAATAAAATACTTACCATAATATTGGAAGATTGGGATATTGCTATAGATACAGGTGTCATGACAGGAAAGATATGTTACCTTAAGGAATATTTGAAAACTTATTTACAAAATGATGAGCATTTTTATAAAAACGCAATGAGTACCTTTATGGCAAGAATATCAAGTGTGGATGAGATTACTAGGCAGAAGAAAGACTTTCCTTCCAAAAATATATTAAAGAAAATATTGGTTGCTTGGCTCGGGAGGATAGATACCCTTTGACAATTGATCGCCACATGTGACACTCTTAAAGGAAGGAGAAGTATGTGGTTTCTAAAGGTCATTGGTATTATGAAGTAACTCAAAGGTCTACCCTTGATAAGGGATTCAATATTATTGACTAAATATCGGACGGAAGTAGAGTTAGGAATACTCATAATAACGTGGGGAACCAAGTTTGATGACCTCGGGAATTTCCCAGAAGATAAAATTAGACACTGGATGGGAAGTTTTGTGAATGAGAATGAATACCAAGCGGCTACTACACAACAACAACACACCACATTGAAAGGAATTGAAGATGATTTATTCGATATTAGATTTAAATGGGACATAATCATAGCGTCGTTATAAGATTATATTGAAGAATGGCTAAAATGTGCATTAGAAGCAATAGCTAACCCACAATGATGTTCAAGATTCAAGAAATGGTTACGTCAATTCTGGTTGTTGTATGGATGCTTATTTAAAGAATCATAATAAGTGAGGAATGGATCCACCATTCCTTGCTTCCAATTTTGAAAGTGTAGGTTTGAATCATTTCCCTTATTTTTCCTTCTTTCTTAACTTCAAATCATCCAGCCTTGTCATCCAAGTTTTGTTTTTGTAAGGCCAATTTCGAACAATCTCCTTTTGTCTTATAGTTCATCTCTACTTAATATATGGTCCACGAGAGTCCCATCCCAGTCCGATAAGATGAATGCAATTCATATTTTATCATTTAAGTATCACAAATATTATGTAGTGTTGAGTTTGTGCACATTTTATTTGATCTTGAATAATAAATTTGTATCTATTATTTTATTTGAACTCCATAGAGAGCTATTTTAGAGCTCATGGATTTTGTGGTTTTTAAATTTTATTAAAGCATGAAATCTTGAATATGTGTCTCCTTTAAATCCTCATGGTATGAATGGTATAATATCATTTAAAGTTCTCTAGAAAGGACCATTTATGTTTCTTTATGTTCTATGTGTCTTGTTTTGAATGACTTCCTTTACTTGCTATAATATAGGAAATGGTTATGGTGGAATAAACACATTCACTTGTTTTTCTTGTATCAAATTGTTACTATAAAATATTTCATCTTGGTTGGTCCCACTACCTATTCCACTCTCATGCATTAAATGTTTGATGAATGAAAAACCAGTTGTCCACAGTCATAGTATAATCATCATATGAGTGAGAAAGAGGAGCACCACCTCTATAAAAACGTAGAGGGAATCTCTACTTCCTTGAGAATTCTCTATGAGGTTGACTCTTATCCTTTACAGGATCATAGATCAACGGTACCCTATATTATCCTCCCTAGGTACATTACAACATTGTATTCCCCTTAAGAGAGAGCATCCTCAAATTGTCATATAAGTGCTAGTGGGATTTAAGTCCTTCCTTTTGGATATCATTGATGGTGAAAAGAGTATTGATAGCATTGGGGGTAGAAACCTCCAATTGATACCAAAGGAACCACTTTTTCAGACGAGGCAAGCAAAAAGGGGTCTTGCTTAGGCATCATATTAAGACAATCAAGCCATAGAAATGTACATATAAGTTAGGATGTAATAGTTAAACAAGTAGTAGATTTTGATGATGATATTGTAGTGATGTGTGTTATGCTACCAAAAGGGATTGTAATTGTTAGTGTTTTATTGGAAGTCATCAAGTCAAATCAAGATAGGTTATATCATCATTGAGAATGGGTTTTTCTTTGCTCGAAAAAAAAAAAAGATTCCTCATTCTAGACTTCACTTTCTTGTGAAATCCTAAATATAGGGTGAATCATCACCTTGATAATGGGGATGGTAATATTGGTTTCAATGTCTACAATCATTTTCTTTTGGGGATCATAGAGACTAGCCACATTGTGGATGAAATTAAGGATGATTTTTATTCTAGAGAAGCATGTAGCATGATAAATCATGAATAGGGTTGGTTTATCATCCCACCCTAGCTTCTTATTTTTAAAGATATTGTTGAACCATTTCTCATCTTTAATTTTTTTTTCTCAATGTTAAAGATCCCCATTGTGTTCTTTTTTCATTGCCTAAGTGTTACCTAAACTAGACCCTTCACTAAATCATGGTTCTTTAGAGCCTCATTAATGGCCTAAATTTTATTCATTGTGCACTCCAAACACTTGGCGATAGAATTATGCACTAAAGAACACATATCAGGATTCATATATGACCGAAGTATCACATTTAAAATGAGAATTCATGGTAGGTGAGATTCCCACACTAACTTGTGCCTAACAATTTCACACATGTGATTGTCTCCTTATTGTGTTCATCCTTCCAATGGAGAGAACAAGTGTCTATTGCATCGAAAGGTTGCAATACCATTGTTATGGGATTAATTAGTAAATGCGGACATAAATAGATCTCCCTAGATCCACCTAGATCTAGAACAAAACATAACATAATATGACACTTTCCCTAAGCTCTAACTATTTACTTTACTAGCTAACAAGAGATAGGCAACATACCGTTTAAATGTCGCTTCCTCTTGCCATTGTCATCCTAGCTCCACTCTGGTGCTCTTGTGATATTGAATCTGCAAGGGAACACAATCCAACCAAAGTGAAAGCAATCCAATATACTCAACGAGAACTTATGCATGTGATCAAAGAATCATACAATAAAACAAGACAAGTTTTATGGGAAAGAAACATATCACTATATTATATTAAAGTGAAAGTGGAGATTACAACCAAAGACTTGATGTCACAAGGTCCCCTTTCGATGATCCTTTGCTCCAACACACACACTTGCTCCAATCTTGAATGAAGAAGATCCACAATAACTTGATGAACTGAAATGAGGCTCTCAAGCATGATCTAATGTAGAATTCTCCATACAATCTTATCCTTGCTTTGCTTACTTAACTTTGCTTAAATTTACTTAACCTTTTTCATGAGAGATCCCTATTTATATAAGGGAAAGAGAGATGGTTGAAGAGATTAGGATGATCCCACCAAATCAGAGAAGCAATTAAGATCCAAACCATTCAAATGCCACCTCATCTTCTAGAAGATCCCCTTCTAGAACTTTCGTGAAACTTGACCTTTTCTTAGTCTTTTGACATCGTCGCACCCTAGTTGTAGAGCAGCCTGTGGAGACGTTGCAGCCCATATTTAGGGCAAGGGGAAACAATCAAGAATCATCTCACTCTATGTATAGTGTAGCCTGTGACAACCTTCCTTAATAGGGTTTTTGAGAAGACAAAGCCATTCACCTTCCTCATGGAGAAAGATTATTTTTGGGAACATGCACACATGTTTGTCAATGGATCACTGGGGTGACAAAAATAATGTGTAACAGAATGCCCACCAAAGTATGAGGCTGGAACTTGTGATAGCCAAAATACTTTGTAGAATGTGTTTGTCAGAAACAAGGAGCACGTCGATCGAGGACCTGCAAATAGTCACGCACCAGCATAATAATATACCATTGTCCAAGGTAGGCATTTCCATGCTCATATTAAAAAATTTCGAGTGAGTCATGGCCATGAAATATACATTGTGGATCCATGTCATTGTGGATCCATGTCATTGTGAATCAATATAGCCACCAGGAATACACTGTGGATCTATGCTATCAAATGAATCAAATTCAGACATAGCCACGAGACATACAAAGTGGATCTATGTGTCAATACAAATCATAAATACTTTGTCGCAATCTGGACTAGAATAAGATGATCCATGGTCTTCATCTCCATCGTCCTTAAGTACTAATCTAACCATGCGATTACAGGTGTTGAAGTTGAACATGGTAGACACCACTTGACTACCGGTCATTAATGAAAATTGTTAACAAGTGCAAGGGAAATCACCATTGATGTCAATGACTCCCAAGGTACCCTAGTACAATCCAACGAATGTGAATAAATAAGTTGAATTTGAACACTCGATGGAATCTTTCAATCAGGGGTCAATGATGTGAACATATTGTTGAAAGCGAAGAAACCTGCCATTGAGGCATTCAGGTTCTAAGGTATTAAATGATTTCTAAATCTTGTTCCTCGATAATGATTTGAAGTCAACAGGAAAAAAATCGTCACTGGAGGGCCTTGAAGTATCCCCCATCAATGACATTAAATAAGTAACATATTTGTGGTGGATCAGAGTGTGAAGTTCTATGAAACTGACACGGGGAAGGCCGACATGGTAGAAAATTGTTGACTCAGTAGGAGGCTTATTAAGGTTGGACTTAGCTTGAAAATATGAACGACAAGACAATGGTGTTGGTAGCATTGACTCAAGGAGGACTTAACATATGGACATGCAGATAGTCAAACGAGAGATAAACGGATTTCCCAACCTGGATACAAAGATAAAGGGGGTGTCATGTTCAAGAGCGACTATTACTACCACGAACAAGGATACAGAGACACATTTCTTTCCCAATTTCCCCCCACCATTTTTGGCGAGTACCTCTTTATTTTTACCCAAGCTTGAGGAGGATAACATATGCTTGTTGATGTAATCTCATCCTTCAGATGAGTCCCTCGGAGCATGTTTAATGAACCCTAAGAAGGATTGGTTCGATCCCATATGGGTCTTTTGATGTTTGTTTAACGACTCCAAAGAGAGAAAACTCGAGGGTTTTCATGTTTAGAGAGTCTGAAAAACACTTAAAGAGAACTCTATAAGTTCATTTTTCGTAAATTAATCCGATGATACCAAAAAAGAGATAACCTACCACTCATCAAATGTTTCCTTCAAATATTTTTACGAGCGTGAAAAGAACAAGGTCGCTCGGCAATCTTTTCATTTTTACGGAGCGTGAAAAGGGCTTAAAGGATATTCCATAAGTTTCATTTTTCATGTTACCATTACAATTCCAAAAAAACGATAAAATTATACTCGGTTACATTCTCATTGATTTATGAGCACGAGAAAGAACAAAAACTAAGCTCGGGGTTTTTCCTGAAAACCCTAAAAGGATTTGTACATGCAAAAATGTATAAAAACAAACCAAAAAGTGTATCCTTGTTCAATGTTTCACTCCTAGACTTTTTATTTGCAAAAAATCAACACTTGCAAAGTCGTTAGGACTTTAGGGTTTAGGTAAAATAATATAAAATATAAATGAAAAAATGAGAAAGTCAGTAAAAATGGGTAAAAACTTCATTTCACTATTACATTGGTCATGTCACCCAAACGTTGCTCTAAAACCTACGATTTACCTCGATATTGCACTACGGATTGTGGAAGGCACAGCTAATCATTCGACGAACGGTCTCCACAAAACAGGTAATTTTCACCTCTTTCAACTTTCCATGGATCAAAATGTGTTTTTCATTGGTTAAAAATAAAATTTTGAGTCAAGTTTTTTACGGTACCTATGCGTGAAGGTTGTTGCAGGTGCCCTATATCTGTCCCTACGAGGATCTAGGGTCATCGCGCTTAGACCTATAG
Organism: Picea mariana; assembly: GCA_032191745.1. Lineage (NCBI taxonomy): Eukaryota > Viridiplantae > Streptophyta > Pinopsida > Pinales > Pinaceae > Picea > Picea mariana. The sequence goes on along the minus strand of JASDQU010371382.1, from coordinate 113,093 downwards.
CTAGACTGCGACGACTCCGCACTGTACAAATGCCCAAGCCTGCGACGTGTGGAGTTCAATTTTTTTTTAAGATGTATCACCGATAAAAAATCTCCAGGAAAGAAGATAAAGCTGCTAATCTCTCTTTAATGTTCCATTGCAAGTTTTCCACGGTAAAAATATTGGAATGGAGAGAGAGAGAGAGACAGAGAGAGAGAGAGAGAGAACGAGGAGGAATACAAATTTGTCGGGAATGACTTGAGAATGGTGATGGCCCTCTGACAGTGTGGATTGTTAAAATTCTTCAAAATCCAAGGTATGAGGGCCCAGCTGAGATTACTCAAATACCTAGTTCACATGTGGGATGTGAACGAGTAGGCGTTTCATGGGGGTGCTCACATTTTTATGGTAGATATTGAGGATATCTACTTCTTGACCGGGCTATCTCGTCGTGGATCCCAAGTCACACTTACAGGCAACAGAGGTGGCGGTTCCATTATGAACCACTATATCAGTGAGAATTGTGTGCCAGGTACTCATAAGCATAGCGGTAAAGTCACTATAAGATACGTCCGAGACTTGCCCCTAAAGACCATCCTCTATACCATCACAAGCATGGCAGGGAGTGGAGCTCCTCATATGGCTCTTCAAAGATATTTTCAGTATGCACTGGAATGTATGGAGCCCTGAGTTTTCAACTAGTGTGAAGGGGTTCTCAAGAGTATGAAAAGACACCTGACCAAGTGTAGGAGTGGTGATTTGAAACAGTTTGGATACAGTTCTATTTTGGTGTCCTTCTTCCTAGAGAGGGTCCCATTTTTGTGCTTACAGGTAGACTGGGATATACCTGCCCCATAGGATCCGAGAATGAGGAGGTGCATCGACCTTATGGCACGACATGCAGTCGGTCATATCGTTATATATAATGATGTTTTATTTGACTATTTGAGGACTCAGATGCTCATGGTCAATGACTATGCATATGTCGGAATTCACTTTCGAGGAGATCCAGAATTACCTCTTCCTAAGGGTTCACAATGGGGGGACATTGGTAAGAAGGAAATTTGTTTTATATGATGTTTTTGTGATTTTTAATGATATAAAATTTTTTTTATCTTGTTTATCCGATGACTAATCAAATGCTCTTTGATGTTGCAGATGTGGGACCTTACCAACCTCTAGGTTCATCCCCTATCCAGAGGCGAGGGGAGAGATATGTCATAGCGGGAGTAGATGTTGTCGACTACAAGACCATAGAGAAAAACATGGAGGGGCTCACGATGAACATCCCAAATACCTCTATTGATGATATCCCGAGGCATTACCAATGCCAAACAGTGGGTGTGTCTGCTTCCATAGGTCGACTACTCCGTAGAGTAGCACGGGTAGTCGCATGTTATAGTGAGAAACATCCTTGATTTTCTATTGTATATGAAGCCATGTGCTTCGCATTTTTGATATTTTGGTCTTTGGACAAAAACACCAATTTTGTTATGAGATTAATCGGTAAATGCGTACATAAATAGATCTCCCTAGATCCACCTAAATATAGAACAAAACAAAACATAATATGATGCTTTCTCTAAGCTCTAACTATTGAGTTTACTAGCTAACAAGAGATATGCAACATACTGTTTAAATGTCGCTTCCTCTTGCCATTGTCATCCTAGCTCCACTCTGGTGCTCCTGTGATATTGAATCTGCAAGGGAACACAAGCCAACCAAACTGAAAGAAATCCAATATACTCAACGAGAACTTATGCATGTGATCAAGGAATCATACAATAAAACAAGACAACTATTATGGGAAAGAAACATATCATTGTATTATATTAAAGTGAAAGTGGAGATTACAACCAAAGCCTTGATGCTCCAGGGTCCCCTTTCGATGACCCTTTTCTCCAACACACACACTTTCTCCAATATTGAATGAATAAGATCCACAATAACTTGATGAACATAAATGAGGCTCTCAAGCATGATCTAATTTAGAATTCTCCATATAATCTTAGCCTTGCTTTGCTTACTTAATTTTTCTTAAATTTACTTAAACTTTTCCATGAGAGATCCCTCTTTATATAGGGGAAAGAGAGATGGTTGAAGATATTAGGATGATCCCACCAAATCAGAGAAGCGATTAATATCTAAACCATTCAGATGCCACCTCATCTTCTAGAAGATCCCTTCTAGAAATTTCATGAAACTTGACCTTTTCTTAGTATTTTGACATCGTTGCACCCTAGTTGTAGAGCATCTTGTGGAGACGTCGCACCCTAGTTGTAGAGCATCCTGCAAATATGTCGCAGCCCAACTTTAGCGCAGGGGACAATGATCAGGAATCGTCGCACTCTATGTATAGTGCAGCCTATGATGACCTTCCTTAATAGGGTTTTTGAGAAGAGAAAGCCAGTCACCTTCCTCACGGAGAAAGATTATTTTTGGGAACATGAACACATGTTTGTCAATGGATCACTAGGGCAACCAAAATAATGTGTAACATAATTCCCCCAAAAGTATGAGGCTGGAACTTATGACAACCAAAATACTTTGGAGAATGTGTGTGTCGAAAATAAGGAGCACACTAATACGAGACATACAAACAGTCAAGCATCAGCATAATAATATACCATTGTCCAAGGTAGTCATTCCCATGCTTAGATTACAAAATTTCAAGTGAGTCATGGCCATGAAATATACACTATGGATCCATGTCATTGTGAATCGACATAGCCACCAGGAATACACTGTGGATATATTCTATAAATGACTCAAATTTAGACATAACCACAAGACATACAAAGTTAATCTATGTGTCAATGCAAATCATAAATACTTCATCGCAACCTGGACCAAAATAGGATGATCCAGGGTCTTCATCTCCATCGTCCTTAAGTACGAATCTAACCATGCAATTACATGTGTTGAAGTCGAACATGATAGACACCACTTGATTATCGATCATTAATGAAAATCGTTAACAAGTGCGAGGGAAATCACCATTGATGTCAATGACTCCCAAGGTACCCTAGTGCAATCCAACGAATGTGAATAAATGATTTGAAGTCGAACACTCGATGTAATCTTTCAATTAGGGGTCAATGATGTGAACATACTGTTGAAAGTGAAGAAACCTGACATTTACGCATGCAGGTTCTAAGGTACTAAATGATTTCTAAATCTTGTTCTTGGATAATGAGCTAAAGTCAATAGGAAAAGACTCGTCATAGGAGGGCCTTGATGTATACCCCATCAATGAAATGAAATAAGTAACATATTTGAGGTGGATCAGAGTGTGAACTGATTTGAAACTGACACAGGGAAGGGCGACATGGTAGAAAATTCATAACTGTAGATGGTCGACTCAGTAGGAGGCTTATTAAGGTTGGACTTCTATTGAACATATGAATGACACGACAATGGTCTTGGTAGAATTTACTCAAGGAGGACTCAACATATGGACACGCATATAGTCAAACAAAGACAAATGGATTTCCCAACCTGGATACAAAGATAAAGGGGGTGTCATGTTCAAGAGCGATTATTACTGCCACTAACATGGGTACAGAGACACATTTATTTCCTAATTTTCCGCCACCATTTCTGGAGAGTACCTCTTTATTTTTACGCAAGATTTAGGAGGATAACACATAATTTTTGATGTAATCTCATCCTTCAGATGAGTCCCTCGGAGTATGTTAAATGAACCCGAAGAAGGAGTGGTTCAGTCCCATATGGGTCTTTGGATGTTTGTTTAACGAGTCCAAAGAGAGAAAACTCGGAGGTTTTTCATGTTTAGAGAGTCTGAAAAACACATAAAGATAACTCCATAACTTCATTTTTCGTAAATTAATCCGATGAGACCGAAAAAGTGATAACCTACCACTCATCAAATTTTTCCTTCAAATACTTTTACGAGCGTGAAAAGAACAAGGTCGCTCGACAATATTTGTGTTTTTACGGAGCATGAAAAGGGCTTAAAGGATACTTCATAAGTTTTGTTTTTCGTGTTACCATTACGAGTCCAAAAAAGTAATAAAAATATACTCGGTTACATTCTCATTGATTTACGAGTACGAGAAAGAACAAAAACTAAGCTCAGGGTTTTTCCTAAAAAAACCCTAAAAGGATCTGTACGTGCGGCAAATGTATAAAAACAAACCAAAAATCATATCCTTGTTCAATGTTTCACTCCTAGACTTTTCATCTGCATAAAATCGACACTTGGAAAGTCGTTAGGACTTTAGGGTTTAGGTAAAATATATAAAATATAAATGAAAAAATAAAAAAGTCAATAAAAATGGGTAAAAACTTCATTTGACTATTCCATTGGTCATTTCACCCAAAATTTGCTCTAAACCCCCCTATTTACCTCGATTTTCCACTACGGATTGCAGAAGGAATGGATGATCATTCGACAAACGGTCTCCATAGAACAAGTAATTTTCATCTTTTTCAACTTTCCATGGATCAAAATTTGTTTTTCATTGGTTAAAAATAAACTTTTGAGTCAAGTTTTTGACAGTACCTATGCACAAAGGTTGTCGCAAGTGCCCTATATTGGGCCCTGCGACAATCTAGGGTCGTCGCAAGCAGCCCTATAGCTAGCCTACGATGACTCAACACTGTACAGATGCCCAGGCCTACGACGTGTGCAATTCAAATTTTTTTTTAAGATGTATTGTGGATAAAAAAATCTCCAAAGAAGAAGATAAAGGTGTTAATCTATCTTTAATGTTCCATTGCAGGTTTTCCACAGTAAAAATTTTGGAATGGCGAGATAGAGAGCACGAGGAGGAAGACTACTTTGTCGAGAATGACTCGGGAATGGTAATGGCCCTCCGGCAGTGTGGATTGTTAAAATTCTTCAAAATCCAGGGTATGAGGGCCCAGCTGAGATTACTCAAATACCTAGTTCACATGTGGGATGTGAACGAGCAGGCGTTTCATGTGGGTACTCACATTCTTATGATATATATCGAGGATATTGAAAGCGAAGAAACCTTCCATTAAGGCATGTGGGCTCTAAGGTACTAAATGATTTCTAAATCTTGTTCCTGGATAATGAGTTGAATTCGACAGGAAAAGACTCATCATAGGAGGGCCTTGATGTATCCCCAATCAATGACATGAAATAAGTAACAGATTTGAGGGGGATAAAAGAGTGGAGTGATTTAAAACTAACACAGGGAAGGCCGACATGGTAGAAAATTCATAACTGCCGATGGAAGACTCAGTAAGAGGCTTGTTAAGGTTGGACTTCTGTTGAACATATGAATGACATGACAATGGTCTTGGCAGCATTAACTCAAGGAGGACTCAACATATGGACATGTGGATAGTCAAACGAGAGACAAATTGATTTCCCAACCCAGATACAAAGATAAAGGGGGTGTCATGTTCAAGAGCGACTATTACTGCCACTAAAATGGATACAGAGACACATTTCTTTCCCAATTTTCCCCCACCATTTCTGGCGAGTGCCTCTTTATTTTTACTCAAGATTGAGGAGGATAACATATGCTTTTTGATGTAAGCTCATCCTTCAGATGAGTCCCTCGGAGTATGTTTAACAAACCCTAAGAAGGAGTGGTTGGGTTCCATATGGGTCTTTCGATGTTTGTTTAACAAGTCCAAAGAGAGAAAACTCGAGGGTTTTTCATGATTAGAGAGTCTGAAAAACACTTAAAGAGAACTCCATAAGTTCATTTTTCATAAATTAATCCGATGCGACCAAAAAAGTGATAACCTACTGCTCATCAAATGTTTCCTTCAAATACTTTTACGAGTGTGAAAAGAACAAGGTCACTCGACAATATTTTCATTTTTACGGAGCATGAAAAGGGCTTAAAGGATACTCCATAAGTTTTGTTTTTCGTGTTACCATTACGAGTCCGAAAAAGTGATAAAAGTATACTCGGTTACATTCTCATTGATTTACGAGTATGAGAAAGAACAAAAACTAAGCTCGGGGTTTTTCCTAAAAAAACCCTAAAAGGATCTGTACATGCGACAAATGTATAAAAACAAACCAAAAATCGTATCCTTGTTCAATGTTTCACTCCTAGACTTTTCATCTGCAAAAAATCGACACTTGGAAAGTCGTTAGGACTTTAGGATTTAGGTAAAATATATAAAATAATATAAAATATAAATGAAAAAATGAAAAAGTCAATAAAAATGGGTAAAAACTTCATTTCACTATTCCATTGGTCATTTCACCCAAACTTTTCTCTAAAACCCCCTATTTACCTCGATTTTCCACTAAGAATTGCAGAAGGAACGGATGATCATTCGACAAATGGTCTCCATAGAACAAGTAATTTTCATCTTTTTCAACTTTCCATGGATCAAAATTTGTTTTTCATTGGTTAAAAATAAACTTTTGAGTCAAGTTTTTTACGGTACCTATGTGCGGAGGTTGTCGCAGGTTCCCTATATTGGGCCCTGTGACAATCTAGGGTCATCACAAGTGGCCCTATAGTTAGCCTGTGATTACTCAACACTGTACGGATGCCCAGAACTGCGACGTGCGCAGTTTAATTTTTTTTTTAAGATGTATTGTGGATAAAAAATCTTCAGAGAAGAAGATAAAGGTGCTAATCTCTCTTTAATGTTCCATTGCAGGTTTTCCATAGTAAAAATTTTGGAATGGCGAGATAGAGAGCACGAGGAGGAAGACTACTTTGTCGGGAACGACTCGGGAATGGTAATGGCCCTCTGACAGTGTGGATTGTTAAAATTCTTCAAAATCCAGGGTATGAGGGCCCAACTGAGATTACTCGAATACCTAGTTCACATGTGGGATGTGAACAAGTAGCCATTTCATGTGGGTGCTCACATTCTTATGATATATATCAAGGATATCTACTTCTTGAGCGAGCCATCTCGTCGTGGGTCCTGAGTCACAATTACATGTAGCAGAGGTGGTGGTGCCCTTATGAACCACTATATTAGTGAGAATTGTGTGCTAGGTACTCAGAAGCATAGTGGTAAAGTCGCTATAAGAGACATTCGAGACTTTCCCCTATGGACCATACTCTATACCATCACATGCATGGCAAGGAGTGTAGCTCACCATATTTCTCTTCAGAGCTATTTTCAGTATGCGCTGGAATGTATGGAGCCTCGATTTTTCAACTGGTGTGAAGGGGTTCTCATGAGTATGAAAAGACAACTCACCAAGTGCAGGAGTGGTGATTTGAAACAGATTGGATACGATTCTATTTTGGTTTCCTTCTTCCTAGAGAGGGTCCCAGTTTTGCGCTTATAGGTAGAATGGGGTATACCTACCCCAAAGGATCCGAGAATGAGGAGGTGGGTCAACCTTATGGAACGACAAGCAGTTGGTCATATTGTTAGATATAACGATGTTTTCTTTGACTGGTTGAGGACTCATATGCTCATGGTCGATGACTATGAATATGTCAGACTGGACTTGCGAGGAGAGTTGGAATTAGCTCTTCTTGAGGGTTCCCAATGGGGGGACATAGGTAAGAAGGATATTTTGTTTATATGATGTTTTTGTGATTTTTAATGATACAAAATGTTGTTTATGTTGTTTATCCGATGACCAATCAAATTCTCTTTGATGTTGCAGATGTGGGACCTTACCGACCTCCAGGTTCATCCCCTATCTAGAGGTAAGGGAAGAGAGATATCATAGAGGGAGTAGTTGCTTCCGAGTAAGATACCATAGAGAAAAAACTGGAGGGGCTCACGATGAACATCTCATATGCCTCTATTGATGATATCCTGAGGCATTACCAATGCCACATAGTGGGCGTGTCTGCTTCCATTGGCCGACTTCTTCGTAGAGTATCACAGGCAGTCACATGTTATAGTGAGCAGCATCCTTGATGCTCTATTCTATATGAAGCCATGTGCTTCAAATTTTTTATATTTTCTTCGTCGGACAAAAACATTGATTTTGTTAAGGGATTAATCGGTAAATGTGGACATAAACAGATCTCCCTAGATCTAGAACAAAACAAGACAGAATATGGTGCTTTCCCTAAGCTCTAACTATTGAGTTTACTAGCTCAGTACAAGAGATAGGCAACATACCATTTAAATGTCGCTTCCTCTTGCCATTGTCATCCTAGCTCCACTCTGGTCCTCCTGTGATATTGAAATTTCTAGGGAACACAAGCCAACTAAAGTGAAAGCAATCCAATATACTCAACAAGAACTTATGCATGTGCTCAAGGAATAATACAATAAAAAACGACAAGTTTTATGGGAAAGAAACATATCATTCTATTATATTAAAGTGAAAGTGGATATTACAACCAAACCCTTGATGTCGCAAGGTCCCCTTTCGATGACCTTTTTCTCCAACACACACACTTTCTCCAATCTTGAATGAAGAAGATCCATAATAACTTGATGAACTAAAATGAGGCTCTCAAGCATGATCTAATGAAGAATTCTCCATATAATCTTAGACTTTCTTTGCTTACTTAACTTTGCTTAAATTTACTTAACCTTTTGCATGAGAGATCCCTGTTTATATAGGGGAAAGAGAGATGGTTGAAGATATTAGGATGATACCACCAAATCAGAGAAGTGAGTAAAATCCAAACCATTCAAACGCCACCTCATCTTTTAGAATATACCCTTCTAGAACTTTCGTGAAACTTGACCTTTTCTTAGTCTTTTGACATCGTCACAACCTAGTTGTAGGGCAGCCTGCGAAGATGTTGTAGCTCAGCTTTAGGGCAGGGGGTGACGATCAGGCATCGTAACACTCTGTGTATAGTGTAGCCTGCGATGACCTTCCTTAATAGGGTTTTTGAGAAGAGAAAGCCAGTCACCTTCCTCATGGAGAAAGATTCTTTTTGGGAACATGCACACATGTTTTTCAATGGATCACCGGGATGACCAAAATAACGTGTAATAGAATTCCCCCAAAGTATGAGGCTGGAACTTGTGACAGTCGAAATACTTTGTAGAATTTATGTGTCGAAAACAAGGAGCACATTGATCGGGGACTTGCAAACAGTCAATCATCAGCATAATAATATACCATTTTCTGAGGTAGGCATTCCCATGATCAAATTAAAAAATTTCAAGTGAGTCATGGACATGAAATATACACTATGGATCCATGTCATTCTGAATCGGCATAGCCACCAGGAATACACTGTGGATGTATGCTATAAAATGACTCAAATTCAGACATAGCCACGAGACATACAAAGTGGATCTATGTGTCAATACAAATATAAATACTTCGTCGCAACTTGGACCAAAATAGGATGACCCAGGGTATTCATCTCCATCGTCCTAAAGTACAAATCTAACCATGTGATTACAGATGCTGAAGTCGAACATGGTAGATACCCCTTGATTACTGGTCATTAATGAAAATCGCTAACAAGTGCAAGGGAAATCACCATTGATGTCAATGACTCCCAAGGTACCCTAGTACAATCCAATGAATGTGAATAAATGAGTTGAAGTCGAGCACTTGATGGATTATTTCAATCAGGGGTCAATGATGTGAGACTATTGTTGAAAGCGAAGAAACCTGCCATTGAGGCATGTGGGTTCTAAGGTACTAAATGATTTCTAAATCTTGTTCTTGGATAATGAGTTGAAGTCGATAGGAAAATACTCGTCATAGGAGGGCCTTGATGTATCCCCCATCAATGACACGAAATAAGTAAAATATTTGAGGTGGATCAGAGTGTGAAGTGATTTGAAATTGACATACGGAAGATCGACAGGGTAGAAAATACATAACTGCAGATGGCCGACTCAGTCAGAGGCTTATTAAGGCTAGACTTATCTTGAACATCTGAACAATAGGACAATGGTATTGGTATCATTGACTCAAGGAGGACTCAACATATGGAAATGCGGATAATCAAACAAGAGACAAATGGATTTCCTAACCCAGATACAAAGATAAAATGGGTGTCATGTTCAAGATCGACTATTACTGCCACTAACACGAATACAGAGACACATTTCTTTCCCAATTTCCCCCCACCATTTCTGCCAAGTACCTATTTATTTTTACGTAAGCTTGAGGAGGATAGCATATGCTTGTTGATGTAAGCTCATCCTTTGGATGAGTCCCTCAGAGTATGTTTAACGAACCCTAAGAAGGAGTGGTTCGGTCCCATATGAATCTTTGGATGTTTGTTTAACGAGTCCAAAGAGAGAAAACTCGAGGTTTTTTCATGTTTAGAGAGTCTGAAAAACACTTAAAGAGAACTCCATAAGTTCCTTTTTCGTAAATTAATCTGATGAGACTGAAAAAGTGATAACCTATCGATCATCAAAGGTTTCCTTCAAATACTTTTACGAGCTTTAAAAGAACAAGGTCACTCGAAAATCTTTTTGTTTTTACGGAGCGTTAAAAGGGATTAAATGATACTCCATAAGTTTTGTTTTTCGTGTTACCATTACGAGTCCGAAAAAGCAATAAAATTATACTCGATTACATTCTCATTGATTTACGATCACGAGAAAGAACAAAAACTAAGCTCGGGGTTTTTCTTGAAAAACCCTAAAAGGATCTGTACATGTGACAAATGTATAAAAACAAACCAAAAAGTGTATCATTGTTCAATGTTTCACTCCTAGAATTTTCATCTGCAAAAAATCAACACTTGCAAAGTCGTTAGGACTTTAGGATTTAGGTAACATATATAAAATAATATAAATATAAATGAAAAAATGAAAAAGTCAATAAAAATGGGTAAAAACTTTATTTCACTATTCCATTGGCTATTTCACCCAAACTTTGCTCTAAAACCCCCTATTTACCTCGATTTTCCACTATGGATTGTGGAAGGAACAGATGATCATTCAACGAACGGTCTCCATAGAACAGGTAATTTTCCTCTCTTTCAACATTCCATGGATCAAAATTTATTTTTCATTGGTTAAAAATAAAGTTTTGAGTAAAGTTTTTGACGGTACCTATGCATGGAGGTCATTGCAGGTGCCCTATATCGGGCCCTGCGATGATCTAGGGTCATCGCAAGTGGCCCTATAGCTAGCCTACGACGACTCCGCACCGTATGGATGCCCAGGCCTGGGACGTGCGAAGTTCAAAAAGTTTTTTAAGATGTATTTCCGATAAAAAATCTCCAAGGAAGAAGATAAAGGTGTTAATCTCTCTTTAATGTTCCATTGTAGGTTTTCCACTGTAAAAATGTTGGAATGGCGAGAGAGACAGCACAAGGAGGAAGACTATTTTTTCGGGAATGAACCGAGAATGGTAATGGCCCTCCGGTAGTGTGGATTGTTAAAATTCTTCAAAATCTAGGGTATGAGGTCCCAACTGAGATTACTAGAATACCTCGTTCACATTTGGGATTTAAATGAGCAGGAGTTTCATGTGGGTGCTCACATTCTTATGATAGATATAGAGGATATCTACTTCTTGACCGAGCTATCTCGTCGTGGGTCCCGAGTCACACTTACAAGAAGCATAGGTGGTGGTGCCCCTATGAACCACTATATTAGTGAGTATTGTGTGTCAGGTACTTAGAAGCATAGTGGTAAAGTCTCTATAAGAGACGTCTGAGACTTTCCCCTACGGACCATCCTCTATACCATCACACGCATGGTAGGAAGTGGAGTTCCCCATATGACTCTTCAGAGCTATTTTCAATATGCACTGGAATGTATGGAGCCCTGAGTTTTCAATTGGTGTGAAGGGGTTTTCAACAGTATGAAAAGACAACTGACCAAGTGCGGGAGTGGTGATCTCAAAAAGTTTGGATACAATTCTATTTTGGTGCCCTTCTTCCTAGAGAGGGTCCCAGTTTTGCGCTTACAGGTAGAGTGTGGTATACCTGCCCCACAAGATCTGAGAATGAGGAGGTGGGTCTAACTTACGACATGACATGCAGCCGGTCATATCGTTAGATATAACGATGTTTTCTTTGACTAGCTAAGGAATCATATGTTGATGGTTGACGACTATGCATATGTCAGACTGGAATTCCGAGGAGATCCAGACTTAGCTCTTTCCAAGGGTTCCCAATGGGGGACATAGGTGTTACACATTATTTTCATCATCCCTATGATCGTTAATGATGTAAACCTATCTATTGCCTTTAGAGGGGTCACAGTGGCCTAAGTTCCTGAAGAGAGAAGGAAGAAGAACTTTTCCTGAGAAAAGAAGTTGCCTTTTTCTATGTAAAAACCTTATAAAAAGAAATGTACGCAGGTTGCTATATAGGCAGGGTGCGGGAATGACAAATTCCACCAGGTTGCTATATAGCCAGGGTGCGAACTTTTCGCAGGTTGCTATATAGCTAGGGTGCGGACATTCCAGCACGTGGGAAAAATGTACGGTTTCTCGAATTTTCTAGAAGGAGAAGCTTCTTGGGTGAGGTGGCATCCGAACGGTTTGGATCTTACTCG
>JASDQU010371382.1:18678-79499 GCA_032191745.1 Picea mariana | reverse complement strand
TGTCGGCTTTAGGCCATTAGTTGTAATTTAGATTAGTAATGTTATTTTAATTATGTCGGCTTTAGGCCATTATTTGTAATTATACCTCCTAGTCTCCTATATATACCAAGGAGACATTTTCATTTTGAATCATCTTGGACTTAAACATTTAAGTGGGGTAAAAGGAGGTTTCCCCCTCGAAGAGGCTTATTATCTGAAATTATCTATTTTTCAAGGCGTTGAGTACTTTTCCTGAGGTTTTTATATGCTATATTGATGTTTGGTTCTTAACAAAAACCTGGAGGGGCTCACGATGAACATCATAGATGCCTCTATTGATGATATCTTGAGGCATTACCAGCGCCACATAGTGGGCATGTCTGATTCCATTGGTCGACTGCTTCGTAGAGTAGCACGGACAGTCGCACGTTATAGCGAGAAACATCCTTGATGCTCTATTATATATGAAGCCATGTGCTTCACATTTTTGATATTTTGGTCTTTGGACAAAAACACCAATTTTGCTATGGGATTAATCGATAAATGCGGACATAAATAGATCTCCCTATATCCACCTAGATCTAGAAAAAAACAGAACAGAATATGATGCTTTCCCTAAGCCGCCTAACTATTGAGTTTACTAGCTAACAAGATATAAGCAACATATCGTTTAAATATCGCTTCTTCTTGCCATCGTCATCCTAGATCCACTTTGATGCTCCTGTGATATTGAATCTGCAAAGGAACACAAGCCAACCAAATTGAAAGCAATCCAATATACTCAACGAGAACTTATGCATGCGATCAAGGAATCATACAATAAAACAAGACAAGTTTTATGGGAAAGAAACATATCATTGTATAATATTAAAGTGAAACTGGAGATTACAACCAAATCCTTGATGTCATAAGGTCCCCTTTCGATGACCCTTTGCTTCAACACACACACTTTCTCCAATCTTGAATGAATAATATCCACAATAACTTGATGAACTGAAATGAGACTCTCAAGCATGATCTAATGTAGAATTATCCATACAATCTTAGCCTTGCTTTGCTTACTTAAATTTTCTTAAATTTACTTAACCTTTTCCATGAGAGATCCTTGTTTATATAGAGGAAAGAGAGATGGTTGAAGAGATTAGGATGATCCCACCAAATTAGAGAAGTGAGTAAGATCCAAACCATTCAGACGCCACCTCATCTTCTAGAAGATCCCCTTCTAGAACTTTCATGAAACTTGACATTTTCTTAGTCTTTTGACATCGTCGCACCCTAGCTATAGAGCAGCCTGCAGAGACGTCACATCTCAGCTTTAGGGCAGGGGGCGATGATCAGACATATTCACACTCTGTGTATCATGCAACCTGTGACGACCTTCCTTAATATGGATTTTGAGAAGAGAAATCCAGTCACCTTCCTCATGAAGAAAGATTCTTTTTGGGAACATGCACACATGTTTTTCAATGGATCACTGGGGTGACCAAAATAATGTGTAACAAAATGCCCCCCCAAAGTATGAGGCTAGAACTTGTGATAGTCGAAATACTTTGTAGAATGTGTGTGTCGGAAACAAGGAGCACATCGATCGGGGACTTGTAAACAGTTAAGCACCAGCGTAATAATGTACCATTTTACGAGGTAGTCATTCCCATGCTCAATTATAAAATGTCAAGTGATTCATGGCCATGAAATATACACTATGGATCCATGTCATTGTGAATCGTCATAGCCATGAGGAAAACACTGTGGATCTATGATATAAAATGACTCAAATTACTAATGTGTGGAGGTCATCAAAGGTTCCCTATATCAATCCCTGCGATGATCTAGGGTCATCAGAAGAGGCCCTATAGATATCCTGCGATGACTCTCCACTGTACAGATGCCTAGACCTATAACTTGCGCAGTTCAAAAAGTTTTTTAAGATGTATTGTCGATAAAAAATATCCAAGGAAGAAGAAAAAGGTGTTAATATCTCTTTAATGTTCCATTGGAATGGCGAGAGAGAGAGCACGAGGAGGAAGACTACTTTGTCGGGAATGACCCGAGAACGGTAATGGCCCTCCGGCAATGTGTATTGTTAAAATTATTTAAAATCCAGGGTATGAGTGCCTAGTTGAGATTACTCGAATACCTAGTTCACATGTGGGATGTAAACGAACAGGCATTTCATGTGGATTCTCACATTCTTATGATAGATATTGAGGATATCTACTTCTTGACCGAGTTATATCGTTGTGGGTCCCGAGTCACACTTACAGGCAGTAGAGGTGGTGGTTCCCTTATGAACCACTATATCAGTGAGCATTGTGTGTCAGGTACTCAGAAGCATAGCAGTAAATTCAATATAAGAGATGGTTGAGACTTGCCCCTACGGACCATCCTTTATACCATCACATGCATGGCAGGGAGTGGATCTCCCCATATGGCTCTTCAGAGCTATTTCCAGTATGAGCTGGAATGTATGGAGCCCTGATTTTTCAACTAGTGTGAAGGGGTTCTCAAGAGTATGAAAAGACAACTCACCAAGTCCAGGAGTGGTGATCTCAAACAGTTTGGATACGGTTCTATTTTGGTGTCCTTCTTCCTAGAGAGGGTCACAGTTTTGCGCTTATAGGTAGAGTGGGGTATACCTGCCCCACAGGATCCGAGAATGAGGAGGTGGGTCGACCTTATGGCACAACATGCAGTCGGTCATATCGTTAGATATAACAATGTTTTCTTTGACTGGCAGAGGACTCATATGCTCATGGTCGACAGCTATGCATATGTCGGACTGGACTTCCGAGGAGATCTCGACTTAGCTCTTCTCGAGGGTTCCCAATGGGGGGACATAGGTAACAAGGACATTTTTTTTATATGATGTTTTTGTGATTTTTAATGATATAAAATGTTTTTTATTTTTTTTATCCGATGACTAATCAAATTCTATTTGATGCTACAGATGTGGGACCTTACCGACCTCTAGGTTCATCCCCTATCCAGAGGCGAGGGGAGAGAGATGTTGTAGTGGGAGTATTTGTTACTGACTACGAGACCATAGAAAAAAACCTAGAGGGGCTCATGATGAACATCCCATATGCCTCTATTAATGATATCCTGAGGCATTACCAGCACCACACAGTGGGCGTGTCTGCTTCCATCGGTCGACTGCTTCGTAGAGTAGCATTGGCAGTCGCATGTTATAGCGAGAAACATCCTTGATGCTCTATTGTATATGAAGCCATGTGCTTCACATTTTTGATATTTTGGTCTTTGGACAAAAACACTGATTTTGTTATGGAATTAATCAGTAAATGCGGATATAAACAGATCTCCCTAGATCCACTTAGATCTAGAACAAAACATAACAAAATATGACACTTTCCCTTAGCTCTAACTATTGAGTTTACTATCTAACAAGAGATATGCAACATACCGTTTAAATGTCGCTTCCTCTTGCAATTGTCATCCTAGCTCCACTCTGGTGCTCTTGTGATATTGAATCTACAATGGAACACAAGCCAACCAAAGTGAAAGCAATCCAATATACTCAACGAGAACCTATGCATGTGATCAAGGAATCATACAATAAAACAAGACAAGTTTTATGGGAAATAAACATATCATTGTATTATATTAAAGTGAAAGTGATGATTACAACCAAACCCTTGATGTCGCAAGGTCCCCTTTCGATGACCCTTTGCTCCAACACACACACTTGCTCCAATATTGAATGAAGAAGATCCATAATAACTTGATGAATTGAAATGAGGCTCTCAAGCATGATCTAATGCATAATTCTCCATACAATCTTATCCTTTCTTTGCTTACTTAACTTTGCTTAAATTTACTTTACCTTTTCCATGAGAGATCCTTCTTTATATAGGGGAAAGAGAGATGGTTTAAGAGATTAGGATGATCCCACCAAATCAGAGAAGTGAGTAATATCCAAACCATTTGGACACTACCTCATCTTCTAGAAGATCCCCTTCTAGAACTTTCGTGAAACTTGACCTTTTCTTAGTCTTTTGACATCATCGCACCCTAGCTATAGAGAAGCCTGCGGAGATGTCGCAACCCATGTTTAGGGTAGGGGGTGACGATCAGGCATTTTCGCACTCTATGTATAGTGCATCCTGCGATGACCTTCCTTAATAGGGTTTTTGAGAAGAGAAATCCACTCAACTTCCTCATGGAGAAAGATTCTTTTTGGGGACATGCACACATGTTTGTCAATGGATCACTGGGGTGACTAAAATAATGTGTAACAGAATTCCCACCAAAGTATGAGGCTGGAACTTGTGACAGCCGAAATACTTTGTAGAATGTGTGTGTTGGAAACAAGGAGCACACCAATTGGAGACCTGCAAATATTCAAGCATCAACATAATAGTATACCATTGTCCGAGGTAGGCATTTCCATGGTCAGATTACAAAATTTCAAGTGAGTCATGGCCATGAAATATACACTGTGGATTCATGTCATTGTGAATCGACATAGCCACCAAGAATACATTGAGAATCTATGCTATAAAATGACTCAAATTCGGACATAGCCATGAGACATACAAAGTGGATCTATGTGTCAATACAAATCATAAATACTCTGTTGCTATCTAGACCAAAATAGGATGATCCAGGGTCTTCATCTCCATCGACGTTAAGTATGAATGTAACCATACGATTACAAGTGTTGAAGTCAAACATGGTAGACACCACTTGACTACCGGTCATTAATGAAAACCATTAACAAGTGCGAGGGAAATCACCATTGATGTTAATGAATCTAGTACAATCCAATGAATGTGAATAAATGAGTTGAAGTCGAACACTCGATGGAGTCTTTCAATCAGGGGTCAATGATGTGAACCTACTATTGAAAGCGAAGAAACCTTCCATTAAGGAATGCGGGTTCTAAAGTACTAAATGATTTCTAAATCTTGTTCCTGGATAATGAGTTGAATTCGACAGGAAAAGACTCGTCATAGGAGGGACATGATGTATCCCCCATCAATGACATGAAATAAGTAACAGATTTGAGGTGGATTAGAGTGTGAAGTGATTTAAAACTAACACAGGGAAGGCCAACATGGTAGAAAATTCATAACTGCAGATGGAAGACTCAGTAGGAGGCTTGTTAAGGTTGGACTTCTCTTGAACATATGAATGACACGACAATGGTTTTGGTAGCATTGACTCAAGGAGGACTCAACATATGCACATGTAGATAGTCAAATGAGAGACAAATTGATTTCCCAACCCGGATACAAAGATAAAGGGGGTGTCATGTTCAAGAGCGACTATTATTGCCACTAACATGGATACAGAGACACATTTCTTTCCCAATTTTCCCCCACCATTTCTGGCGAGTACCTCTTTATTTTTACTCAAGCTTGAGGAGGATAACATATGATTTTTTATGTAAGCTCATCCTCCGGATGAGTCCCTCAAAGTATGTTTAACAAACCCTAAGAAGGAGTGGTTGGGTCCCATATGGGTCTTTCGATGTTTGTTTAACGAGTCCAAAGAGAGAAAACTCGGGGGTTTTTCATGATTAGAGAGTCTGAAAAACACTTAAAGAGAACTCCATAAGTTCATTTTTCATAAATTAATCCGATGAGACCGAAAAAGTGATAACCTACTGCTCATCAAATGTTTCCTTCAAATATTTTTACGAGCGTGAAAAGAACAAGGTCACTCAACAATATTTTCGTTTTTACGGAGCGTGAAAAGGGATTAAAGGATACTTCATAAGTTTCATTTTTCGGGTTACCATTACGAGTCCGAAAAATGGATGAAAGTATACTTTGTTACATTCTCATTGATTTACAAGCATGAGAAAGAACAAAAACTAAGCTCTGGGTTTTTCCTGAAAAACCCTAAAAGGATCTATACATTCGACAAAAGTATAAAAACACTTCAAAAAGCGTATCCTTGTTCAATGTTTCACTCCTAGACTTTTCATCTGCAAACAATTAACACTTGAAAAGTCGTTAGGACTTTAGGGTTTAGGTAAAATATATAAAATATAAATGAAAAAATGAAAAATCAATAAAAATGGGTAAAAACTTCATTTCACTATTCCATTGATCATTTCACCCAAACTTTTCTCTAAAACCCCCTATTTACCTCAATTTTCCACTGCGGATTTCGGAAGGCACGGTTGATCATTCGACGAACGGTCTCTACAGAACAGGTAATTTTCATCTCTTTCAACTTTCCATGGATCAAAATTTGTTTTTCATTGGTTAAAAATAAACTTTTGAGTCAAGTTTTTTACGGTACCTATGCGCGGAGGTCGTTGCAGGTGCCCTATATCGGGCCCTGCGATGATCTAGGGTCATTGCAAGAGGCCCTATAGCTATCCTGCGATGACTCTGCACTATGTGGATGCCGAGGCCTATGACGTGCGAAGTTAAAAAAAAAATTAAGATGTATTATCGATAAAAAAACTCTAGGAAATAAGATAAA
The DNA here is from genome assembly GCA_032191745.1 of Picea mariana. Classification (NCBI taxonomy): domain Eukaryota; kingdom Viridiplantae; phylum Streptophyta; class Pinopsida; order Pinales; family Pinaceae; genus Picea; species Picea mariana. The sequence goes on along the minus strand of JASDQU010371382.1, from coordinate 73,064 downwards.
GGTGTTAATCTCTCTTTAATGTTCCATTACAGGTTTTCCATGATAAAAATGTTGGAATGACGAGAGAGAGAGAACGAGGAGGAATACTACTCTGTCAAGAATGACCCAAGAATGGTAATGGCCCTCCGGTAGTGTGGATTGTTAAAATTCTTGAAAATCCAGGGTATGAGGGCCTAGTTGATATTACTCGAATACCTAGTTGACATGTGGGATGTGAACGAGTAGGCGTTTCATGTGGGTTCTCATATTCTTATGATAGATATCAAGGATATCTACTTCTTGACCGAGCTATCTCATCGTGGGTCCCGAGTCACAATTACAGGCAGCAGAGGTGGTGGTGCCTCGATGACCCACTATATCGGTGAGCATTGTGTGCCAGGTACTCAGAAGCATAGCGGTAAAGTCACTACAAGAGACATCTGAGACTTGCCCCTATGTACCATAATCTATACCATCACACACATGGCAGGGAATGGAGCTCCCCTTATGGATATTCAGAGCTATTTTCAGTATGCGTTGGATTGTATGGAGCCATAAGTTTTCAATTGGTGTGAAGGGGTTCTCAAGAGTATGAAAAGACAACTGACCAAGTGCAGGAGTGGTGATCTGGATCAGTTTGGATACGGTTCTATTTTGGTTTCCTTCTTCTTAGAGAGGGTCCCACTTTTGTGCTTAAAAGTAGAGTGGGGTATACCTGCCCCACAGGATCTGAGAATGAGGAGGTGGGTCAAACTTACGGCACGACATGCAACCGGTCATATCGTTAGATATAACGATGTTTGTTTTTATTGGCTGAGGACTCAGATGCTCATGGTCAGCGACTATGCATATGCCGAACTGATCTTCCAAGGATATCTGGACTTAGCTCTTCCTGAGGGTTCCCAATGGGGGGACATAGGTAAGAAGGAAATTTTGGTTATATGATGTTTTTGTGATTTTTAATGATATAAAATGTTTTTATGTTGTTTATCTGATGACTAATAAAATTCTCTTTGATGTTGCAGATGTAGGACCTTACCAACCTCTAGGTTCATCCCCTATCTAGAGGCGAGGGGAGAGAGATGTTGTAGAGGGAGTAGTTGCTTCCGACTACGAGACCATAGAGAAAAACCTGGAGGGGCTCACGATGAACATCCCAGATGCCTCTATTGATGATATCCTGAGGCATTACTAGTGCCACACAGTGGGCTTGTCTACTTCCATCAGTCGACTTCTTCGTAGAGTATCACGGGTCGTCGCGTGTTATAGCGAGAAACATCCTTGATGCTCAATTGTATATGAAGCCATGTGCTTCACATTTTTGATATTTTGGTCTTCGGACAAAAACACTGATTTTGTTATGGATTTAATCGGTAAATGCAGACATAAACATATCTCCCTAGATCCACCTAGATATAGAACAAAACAGAATAAAATATGATGCTTTCCCTAATCTCTAACTATTGATTTTACTAGATAACAAGAGATAGACAAAATACCGTTTAAATGTTGCTTCCTCTTGCCATTGTCATCCTAGCTCCACTCCATTGCTCCTGTGATATTGAATCTGCAAGGGAACACAAGCCAACCAAAGTTAAAGAAATCCAATATACTCAACGATAAATTATGCATGTGATCAAGGAATCATACAATAAAACAAGACAAGTTTTATGGGAAAGAAAGATATCACTATATTATATTAAAGTGAAAGTGGAGATTACAACCAAAGCCTTGATGTCGCAAGGTCCCCTTTCGATGACCCGTTGCTCCAAGACACACAATTGCTCCAATCTTGAATGAAGAAGATCCACAATAACTTAATGAACTGAAATGAGGCTCTCAAGCATGATCTAATGTAGAATTCTCCATACAATCTTAGCCTTGCTTTGATTACTTAACTTTGCTTAAATTTAGTTATCCTTTTCCATGAGAGATCCCTCTTTATATAGGGAAAAGAGAGATGGTTGAAGATATTAGGATGATCCCACCAAATCAGAGAAGCGAGTAATATTAAAACCATTCAGACACCTCCTCATCTTCTAGAAGATCCCCTTCTATGACTTTCGTGAAATTTGACCTTTTCTTAGTATTTTGACATCGTCGCACCCTAGTTGTAGAGCAGCCTGCGGAGACGTCGCAACCCAAATTTGGGGCAGGGGGCGACGATCAGGCATCATCGCACTCTGTGTATAGTGCAGCCTATGATGACCTTCCTTAATAGGGTTTTTGAGAAGAGAAATCCAGTCACCTTTCTCATGGAGAAAGATTCTTTTTGGGAACATGCACACATGTTTTTCAATGGATCGTTGGGGTGACCAAAATAATGTGTAACAACCATAGAACTTCAATGTGTCTCCTTGGTCCTATGACTACCATGAAAACTTTGTTTAGATTTATTTTCAACCTAAAATACCAATAAATCTAAATTTCACAATATGACTTTGGTTGACCAATCCACTTTGTCAACTCTATCTTGGCCTTTAAATTACACCAGTCATTTTCCATCAATGTTAAAAATATCCATGTTAATGGCTTCTTGCAAGGTAAATACTTTATGATGATCACATGCTTAATTAATATTTTCCCACCATGGATCACCTTCCATTTGAAGACGACAATTCCTTCTTCTAGGATTTTTCCCAATGGTGGAGTCAAACAACACATGGATCCTTCTTCAAGATGGATCCTTCTAGGATTTTCTTTGATGGTAGTCTCATTAGATCCTAGATTCTTGTGATCATTGTGTATTAGAATTTCCTTGATTGAGAGTTCACCATTTATGGAGTTGATGTCCTAACACTTAGTTTACCCATTCCACATATACACTGTAATGACCAAGATACTCTACACACTACTACATATGGTATTGAAGTCTGATGGGGTGTTCCAACTTTACGAACAAAATCAAGCTTAATGTTGGACATTACTCACTAGTTCTCAAACAAAATTGTATTTTTTTCTTGGTTCCCTAATGTTTTTCACACTTACAACATGGTTTTTTACCCATCGGACTTTCGACGCATATTTGACAGTTTGTAATAAAACAACCTTTTATGCGGCCCACTATACTAGTTAAAATTGCATGTATCTAGGCAAGACCATCGATGCTACAATGTTGACATCACCATCTTGACCCACCATCACCATGTGGCCTGCCACTGTGGCACCTACATCACACTTCCATGTTAGAAAATTATTCATCTCATGGGTGCATTTGACACCTTGGGCCTTAATTATTCCAGTTAGGGGGATAAAGATGTCTGTCATGGGATTATTATGCCTGTGTTGTCTCAAGACATTAATTATGACAACTGGGGGGGATAAAAATGTCTATCACGGGCTTATTATGCCCATGTTGTCTCGAGACATCAATTAAATGTGAGTGGATGAGAGATATGATTGGAAAGTACAAGGATTAATGAATGAACATAGTGCAGGTTAAAATTTTGTATGATGTGGGAAGGTTGGACAGTACCCGACCTAGATCATATATTCTGCTATATAATATATGAAAAAATTTCAAGTTAGATGTTAGTTAATGTGATCGGTGAAGTCCTATGATGGCTATTCCTGTCCGGTATTGTCATGTCCTAGAGTTACCCCTTTGTATAACGAAGGGACACTAGTCCATGGAATTATAAGTAGCCCATTGAGTGGTTAAGTGTATATAATCTGAGTGCCCCAGGGTTTTTTAGGATGTTGAATCCATTTATGCATTTATAAATGCAAGTTAAACAACATAAAATTGTGATTTTTCCTAGATTTAGATCACCAAATTCAAGTGCAAATTGTCAATTAAACATAGAACGTTTAGACTACGCCACCATAGGGAAACTTGGGAAGTATTCAGGTGACCAGATCAGAGGTCATAGTACTGCACCCATGTATGGATGGTGTCACTAGTCTAGGAGAAGAACGTTGCATCAACGTCAACAGTCTAGGAGGCCCCAAGACAGAGAAAGGGGGAGTCCCCAGCAACAATGGGAAGACCAAAGGAAAAGGAGCACATCTTGAAGGGAGGAATCGATAATGCCAACACTTCCAAGGGAATGCAAAAGTACAAGGACATGGGAGACAAAGGAGTTCTCTAGAAGGAATATGTCTGAATTGGTCGGTCCAAATGGGCATTGTAGTTGTATAACCCAGGTATAGGATACCACGTCAATTGCTTAGCAACAAGACCACAACTAATGGTAAACATATACATGGTATGTATCAATACTATCCATCCCCACAATAATCCTCTTCTTCAATGTCATCCCTAATACATCATCAACCTTTAACCATCACTTCCACTGCTCTCTTCCCCCCTAGTGGTACACCCTCCATATCCATATCATATTATGTATCTTCCATTAGACCCTTTGGTGCACTACCAAGTTTGGAACCCATTCACACTATAAGCTTCTTCAGTACCACCCCACAGTGTGAAGTCGGTGATTGGATAAAACACCCTTCTGAGTATCTATTGCAGCGAATGAATGGATAGAACAAGGCCGAGTGTGACTCAAGTACTAAGCATCGCCTAAAAGTTGTAACAACTGTCTCAAGGACCTATGAATACATGTAAAGTTAGTTATAATCGAGTTATGTAAGCAACATATGGGTCAAGGTGTTTGGTCTACATCGGGAACATAATATATAAGGTTGTAAGTAGAGAGATAGAAAAGAAGAGGCTTGTTAGAGAAACCTCAGGAGGAATCTTAGAAGAGAAGAAAGTTGTAGAATTTGTATTACAATTTTCCCAGTTTTGTAATGGAGATTGTAACAATGGTGTATGTCATGTAAATATCTTTATATATTTATGAGGAATTAATGGAAGATCAATAATGTTTTTTACTCATATTTGTCTTATATGTGATGTTTGTTGTGATCTTTAGTGTTTATCTCTAATCTTTAAAATATATTTAATGCATTTTTATAATAATTTATGAATCTACCTATAAGAAATTATATTTCAAGTTTTTTTTCCAAGACTAAAATCATTGTATTGATATTTCTAGTGGAAATGAAGTACACATTGACGAGATCCCTTCTAATTCCATTCCCTTTATAGACTACCTCTATCAAATAAGACTATAGCCTTTCCTTATGACTTTGACTCTTACAATCATCCTTATACAATTCAGTCTTTAAGAAAATAGTTCCACGACAACATATTGATGCTAAGACAAAACCATGAGACAAACTCTCTCTAACTTTACATTTAAAAAAAAAAAATTACACACGAACAAAAATATGTTCATTACAAAAAATTTAAGAGTATCAAATATGTAGGAGTATGCTCCTTAATCTCATGAACAAGAAAAAAACCTTCCTCCAAAATGAGTGCTTCCTTTGATAGTTGATCAACTTTGTGGTTGAATTCTCGGTAGACATGTGAAAAGGACACCTCTTCAAAAACTAATTTATTTTCCATAATCCTATTGAAAATAGGCCCCAACTCTAAGTTATAAATGTTACTTTTACCATTTTCCCATTCCATCGGAAGCTTGGAGTCACTAAAAACTAAGTAGGATCCATAGGGCATAGAGTTTTGCTCCATTGTTTGTTCCCAAACCTGCCCCATACTTTAGTAAAATGTAATTTGCATTATCTAGATAAATAAATTCCCAAGCTCCACAAGTACCCAAAGTACCCTAACATGCTCCATCAAAAAATCCCCAAGGCTAAGTGTGGTCTATAATTAGTTCTTGAAGGCTTCTTGGAACAATATTATTTGGTTACTTCCTTCCTTCCCCATAAGAGACTCTAATGTGATGTGCAATTATTCTTAATTGTGCCTCCTTATCTTCTAAAATCAACTTGTTTCTGGTTAACTAGATGCCCCATAACACATACCCAGGTAGTTTTCTATGTGGGGAAACATATTTATCGATCATCCATAATTCCATACATTCCAACAGATTTAATTTATCCCAATGAATTAGTAATTTGAAACTATTGGAAATTCCCATCCATACATCTTTGGAGAATGGGAAGTGAATGAATAAATTATATTACAAGTGTCCAAATTATATTTAAAGTTTTCCTTGTAATTTGGAACGTCGAAATTATACTAAGTGGCCAAATTAAAATGCACGCCCAAGCTTCTATGTAGCTCCATAAATTGTTTTCTAAGTTTCAATATGGATTTAGATATATGGTAAATTTACCTATGTCATCTATTAAAGTACAACTGAATAACATGATATGTTACTTTCATGCACCGAGATTTGGGATTTTATGTAAATTTGAAGGAAAAACTGCCTTAGAGTAAAATGCATGCCCTAGTCTCAATTTTGACCCAAATGGAGTGGTTCAACTTGCAGAAGGTGTAGTTTGTGATATTACACATGTCTATAGCATTATATTGGAATTTGTTGAAGGGTGAAATATAAATTTTGGTTTTGGGTTACATGATTGAACTAATATGTATTGTTACATATTCACCTCTAACATGTTTTATAGTGATAGATGATAGATTAATGATTCCATAAGTGAAATATTGTAGTTGTGGACTATTGTTCTACATGAAGATACCTAGTAGGGTTGCTTATAATTTGTAGTTGCTAAAGGTAAATAGACTGCTTATAATTTTTGTTGTTCCATTAAGCACCAATCACCTTAATATTGGGTAGGGAAAAACAAACATAATTGGTACAGACTTAAGCCAATTCCCACTTCAGTATGGAAATTTTGAAAAACCATGTTTAATGAAAATTCAAAAATTTGACCTCATTTACTTAAGGTTTCTAATATCTATTTCCCATGAAATTTGAACCATATCACTTAATATAAAATATCAATTGTAGTAGAATATATTTCACTTATGTAAAACCAAAATCACTAGGTAATCGAAGAAAACAAACACTCAAATAATACACTTTGTTGATGGGTTTTGGTCACAAGGGTGGATAAATCCCCCTTAAGATAAATAGTTGTGGGTTGAGCCTCAAGACAAATGGCGATGGATTTAAACCTAACCCTATATCTATTTGTGTATATTAAAAGTGACAACATTAAAATGCACGCCCAAGATTTCATGTAGCTCCAAAAATTGTTTTATAGGTTGTAACATGGAGTTAAATATATTTTAAATTTGCATGTATCATCTAAATTTAAATGGAAGAATGAGATAGGTTTCTTTCATGCACCTATATTTGGTATTTCATGTAAATTTGAAGGAAAAATTGCCTTAGAATAAAATGCATGAAAAACTGTCTTAGAATAAAATGTGTGCGTTAGTCTCAATTTTGATCCAAATTGAGTGGTTCAACTTGCAGAAGGTGTAGTTTGTGATTTTACACCTATATGTAAACTTATATTGCCATTTTGTAGACATAAACCTACCTGATGTGCATAAAGGCTAAAAATTGCCTTGAAAACCAAAGGGTCAAATTGTTAAAGTTGGTTATATGAAACTGCATGCCCAAAGTTGGCTAAGGCTCCATAATTTAATATTTAAGTTGTAAATTGATGATTGCATTATTTATAATCTATTTGTATAATTAGTAGTGCATTTACACTCCAAAAAGGGTGATTTCTATGCACAAAGATTCACGACATTTTGATGTATTAGAAGTGGTGGGTTATGAGAGAAAGCAAGGTCAGTTTTGCATTTTCAGTCATAAAGGACTCTTTAGTGAAAAAATAGGAAAGATATGCCTAGTAAAGTCCTTTGAATGCACAACGTGTTTGTTAAAAGTAACCCAAAGTTGTATTATACCTTAGATTTTAGTTGTGCAAGTTTTTGAGGGTGTGCTTTATTATAGTAGACTTGTTCATGTTGTTTATTTTTCAATTGCAAGTTTAAAAAGGGTTGTTGTGTAAAAGAGACAAATTTTTCCTTGTAATTTGCAAGGCCTAAACTGTACTAAGTAATAAAATTAAAATGCACGCCCAAGCTTCCTTGTAGCTCCAAAAATTATTTTAGAAATTGTAAGATGTAGTTAGATAAATGGTAAATTTATCTATGCATATAAATTCCAATTGCAGAACATGAGAAGTTGCTTTAAGGCACCTAGATTTATCAGAGTTAGGGATCAAATGTTGTATTATACCTTAGATTTGATTTGTGCAAGTTGTTGGGGATGTGGTTTATCATAGTAGACCCATTCATGTTGTTTATTTTGTAATTGCGAGTTTAAAAAGGGTGGTTGTGCAAAAGAGAAAAAGTTTTCCTTGTAATTTGCAAGGTCTAAACTATATTAAGTGACAAAATTAAAATGCACACCCGGGCTTCCATGTAGATCCAAAAATTGTTTTATAAGTTTTAAGATGGAATTAGATAAATGGTAAATTTACCTATGCATATAAAGTTAAATTGAAGAACAAGAGAGGTTGCTTTCATGGACCTAGAATTGAGATTTCATGTAAATTTGAATGCAAAACTGCCTCAAAGTCAAATGCACGCCCTAGTCTTAATTTTGAGCTAAATTTAGTGATTCAACTTGCACAAGGTGTAGTTTGTGATTTTACAGCTGTCTATAACATTATATTGGAAATTTCAAACAAAAACCTACCTTATGTGCATAAAGACTAAAATTGCATTGTAAAACCAAAGGGCCAAATTGTTAAAGTTAGTTATATGAATCTATAAGGTCTAAACTATACACTCCAAAAATGATTATTTCCATGCACAAAGATTCACGACTTTTTGATGAATTAGAGGATGGTGGTTTATGAGAGAAGCCAAGGTCATTTTTGCATTTCCATTCATAAAAGACTCATATGTGCAAAAATAAGCAAGAGATGCCTAGTAAAACCCTCGAAATGCACAACTTGTTTGTAAAAAGTAACCCAAGGTTGTATTATACCTTAGATTTGAGTTTTGCAAGTTGTTGGGGGTGTGGTTTATCATAGTAGACATGTTCATGTTTTCTATTTTGAAATTGCAAGTTTAAAAAGGGTGGTTGTGCAAAAGAGACAAAGTTTTCCTTGTAATTTTCAAGGTCGAAACTGTACTAAGTGACAAAATTAAAATGCACACCCAAGCTTCCCTATATCTCCAAAAAAAAGATTATAGGTAGTAAGATGGAGTTAGATATAGTGTAATAGCTAACTCATCTAAAGTTTAATTGAATAACAGGATAGGTTTTTTTCATGCACCTAGATTTGGTATTTCATGTAAATTTGAAGGAAAAACTCTCTTAGAGTAAAATACATGCCCTAGTCTCAATTTTGACTCAAATAGAGTGGTTCAAATTGAAGAAGGTGTAGTTTGTAATTTACACCTATCTAAAAACTTATATTGACAGTTTTAGACAAAAACCTACGTGGTGTACATAAAGGCTAAAAAATGTCTTGTAAACCCAAAGGTCCAAATTGTTAAAGTTGGTTATATAAAATTGCATGCCCAAAGTTGGCTAAGGCCTCATAATTTAGGATTTAAGTTGTAAATTGATCATTACAATATTTATAACCTGTTTGTACAATTAGTAGTGCATTTACACTCCAAAAATGATGATTTATATACACAAAGATTCACAACATTTTGATGAATTAGATGATGGTGGGTTACAAGAGAAACCAAGGTTAGTTTTTCATTTTTAGTCATAGAAGACTCTTCTATGTAAAAATTGGCAAGAGATGCCTAGTAAAACCCTCAAAATGCACAACATATTTGTGAAAAGTAACCCAAGGATGTATTATACCTTAGATCTGAGATGTGCAAGTTGTTGGGGGTGTGGTTTATCATAGTAGACCTGTTCATGTTGTGTATTTTTCAATTGCAAGTTTAAAAAGGGTGGCTTGGAAAAAGAGGCAAAGTTTGCCTTGTAATTTGTGAGGTCAAAAATGCACACCCAAGCTTCCTTGTAGCTCCAAAAATTGTTTTATAGGTTTTTAGATGGAGTTAGATATATTGTAAATTTACCGATATCATCTAAAGTTCATTTGAAGAACAAGATATGTTGCTTTCATGCACCTAGATTTGGTATTTTATGTAAATTTGAAGGCAAAACTTCCTTAGAGTAAAATACACGCCCTAGTCTCAATTTTGACCCAAATTGAGTGGTTCAACTTGCAGAAGATGTAGTTTTTGTGATTTTACACTGGTCTATAAACTTATATTGGCATTTTTAGACATAAACCTACCTAGTGTGCATAAAGGGTAAAAATTGCCTTGTAAAACCAAAGGGCCAAGTTGTTAAAGTTGGCTATATTAAACTGCACACCCAAAGTTGGCTAAGGCTCCATAATTTAGGATTTCAGTTGTAAATTGATCATTTCAATATTTATAACATTTTTGTACAATTAGTAGTGCATTTACACTCTAAAAAAGATTATTTCTATGCACAAAGATTCACAACATTTTGATGAATAAGAGGATGGTGGGCTATGAGAGAAACCAAGGTTGATTTTTCATTTTTAGTCATAAAAAACTATGTTGTGCAAAAAGAATCTATAATTTGCAAGCTCGAACCTGTACTAAGTAAGAACATTAAAATGCACGCCCAAGCTTTCCTGTAGATCAAAAATTGTTTTAAAGGTTGTAATATGGAGTTATATATATATATATATATATATATATATTGTAAATTCACATTTGTCATTTAAAGTGCAATTGAACCCTAGTAAATTTGGGTCATTTTGCAGCCTTCATTTTGCGATGGCCATTTCGACATGTTTGTGATGTTGTTTTGTTGGGAACGCGATGAAATGTGGACCCCCCAAACGTCGTTCCATGTGATGTGGAAATTGCAACAAACCTGGGATCTTGTCACCAACGCGACGAAGCAAGGGTATCATTGCCAATTGACGAACCTAGAATTTCATCCCAAGAGAAACAAATCAAGGGTATCATTTCCAAATTGACAAACCAAGGATTTTGTCACCAAAGCGACCAAGCCATGCTATTGTCTCTTGTGCGACGAATTTTGGATATTGTCACTTGGGCGACGAACCTCATATACTTGTAATGACATGTTCTATAAGAATATCTCCAACGAACTATCCATAGCATTGATGAGACGAACTATCGATAACATCTACAAACTATCCATACATGCGATGAACTATCCATAGCATCGATGAGATGAACTTTCCATAGCATCGACGAACTATCCATAGCATCTATGAGATGAAATTTCCATAGCATCGACGAACTATCCATAGCATCAATGAGACGAGTCGTCGCAAGACCGACGGGATCTGAGTATTTTTTTTTTTAAATGATTGTGTAGAACCTCATTTTATTCCTAGGTTCATTATCCCAATCAACATTAAGCTTACTATCCCTATTGATTCCCCATCCTTAAACAAGATCAATTAGAAAAATGGTTTCCTAAAGAGATGAGTTAAAGGGAGTCAAGTGAGAGGGGAGGCCAAGAAAAAAAAGAGACTGAATATGTCATCCACCAATAATAATATTTTCAATAAAAATGACATAACATCATAGCATTCAATTGCAAAAATTACAAAATATCATTACATCATAACATCATAAAATAATAATAAATTCCAAAATTGTGAAACGTACATTTAATTAGAAAATGTGGCATCATGTGTAGAAGTACATAATGGAAACTTGTGCCAAATGGAAAATTCATACCCCAGAAGTAAGAAATGGCAACTAGGGTGCAAATTACAAAATTCACATGGTGGAAAAGACAAATGGAGGTATTCATGGCAGAATCATGGTCCCTTTCCACCCTTGTTATTACCATAGGCATCTCCAATGGTGATCTTACACATGTTTGTGCTTGCGGAACCTCAAGGTTGTCGACATCGAGTGTTGTTGTGAATGTATATGTACCCTTGCATCTCAAAGAAGGAAATTGGATCTGTAACCCAATTGTTTAATTTATTTGCATCAAGTCTACTATTAAATATGGCTTCTACCTTGGCATTTATCTTGAAAGAATTGGATACATCCAATATCAATTGTTGGCCAATTGAAGTGTTGTATGAATGGATACTCATCAATAGGGTATGAATAAGAGAAATCCCATATTTGGGATAAGTAATGACATAAGATATGATACGTAATTGATGAGTAAGGATCAATGAATCACTGAAATTGCAGGTGTGTTAAGACCTAGGCGTGCATTTTTCATCATGCCCTGGTTTCATACATTTTTAAGCATTTTTCCCTTTATACATTTTTTTGCATTTACAAAGCAGTTTTTAGCCTTTATGCATAGCAGAGGGTTTTTTGTTTGAAAATGAAAAACCAAAGGTATGAGTAGATGTAAAATGATAAAATACAAATTCCACAAATTTTATCACTCAATTTGGAGATCATATGAGTCCTAGGCGTGCATTTTATAGTAATCTAGTTTTACCCTCCATTTTACAAAAGGTCTTGAATTTGGGTTACAAGTAGAAGCATGGACGTGCATTTCCATTGGGGCACTTTCTATTGCTTTAGTCTCTCAATTTACAAGGTAGATTTTGTCTCTTTTACATAGCAACCACTTTTATGTTCGCAAATGCAAAACCAAATATGTATACAAATGTAAAATTATCTAACACACCCTCAAAACCTTTAATCACTCAAATTTCAGGTGTGTTAATACATAGGCGTGCATTTTTCATCATTCCCTAGTTTCATGCATTTTTAAGCATTTTTCCCTTTATGCATTTTTTTGCATTTACAAGGCAGTTTTTAACTTTTATGCATAGTAGAGTGTTTTTGGTTGGAAAATGCAGAAGTAAAGGTGTGGACGGATGTAAAACGATAAAATACAAACTCCACAAATTTAATCACTCGATTTGGAGGTCATATGAGTCTTAGGCATGCATTTTATAGTAACACGGTCTTACCCTCCATTTTACAAAATGTCTTGAATTTGGGTTCCAGGTAGAAGTCATTTTTCATTTGAAAATGCACTATGGATGATATACGTAGATTTAGAATGTTATGAACTTCACCTCAAAACTTAGATCACTAAATTTGGAGTTATATAGAAGCATGGACGTTCTTTTCTATTAAGGCACTTTCTACTGTATTTGGTCTCTAGATTTACAAGGTTTATTTATTTACTTTTTTATTTTTATTTTTATTTTGAAGGAAACAACTCCTGGGGAAACCCACCGAGTACTTCCCCTCATTTCAAGGATGGTACCTAGGGTAAACCATATTTTGTAGAAAGTCGAGGATTTTTCAATAGTGTTCTCATTTAAGAGCCAAACATGTCACTTGTGGGAATTGAACCTAGGTGGGGGGGAAACACCCCTTAGCACAAACCACTCGGGCTAAACCCAATTGAAAATTATTTATTTAATTATTATTCATTCATATAAAATTTTATTCTCTAATGATTTATGTAGGTCTTTGCAATGGAAATGCAACTAACAACTATCCTATGTGTGATGTCGTTGTACAATCTCCTGCCTCATCAAGCTCATGGACGTAGGTAGTTAGTACTCATTTTTCCATTTTAGTTAGTGTGTGTGCACAATTGCCAAAGGTTCATGTATATTTCAACCCTTTACTAAATTATGGGCACAAATCACCCTAGTATATAGTCTTTAGGGTTTACAACAAATCCACATTTTTCTAACTTGTAACTTGTAAATTACCAAGACCATACATGGATTTTTATTCCTAGGGCATGCATTTCTCATCATGCCATGTTTTCATGCATTTTCCCTTTACACAGTTTTTTGCATTTAAAGGGCAACTTTTATCCTTTACGCACATCAGAGGGTTTTTGGTTTCAAAATGCATAGTTAAAGTATGAATAGATGCAAAATGATAAAATCCAAACTCCACAATTTGAACTACTCAATTTGGAGGTCATATGAGTCTTGGGGGTGCATTTTAAAGTAAGACGGTAAATTACCTTGCATTTTAAAAAAAGTCTTGAATCTTGGTTCAAGGTAGAAGTCCTTAGTCATTTTAAAATGCACTCTAGATGATATATACAGATTTAGAATGTTATTAAATTCACCCCAAAACTTAGATAACTAAATTTGGAGCTATATAGAAGCATTGGCATGCATTTCCATTAGGTCACTTTCTATTGTTTTGGTCTCTCAATTTACAAGGTAGACTTTGTCTCTTTTACACAACAACCACTTTTATGTTTGCAAATGAAAATATAAATATTTAGACGAGTGTGAAATTGTCTAAGATGTTAGAAAAACAGGACCGCGGAGCAATAAAATAAAACAAATGCAGAAACAAAAACCCAGAAGACACACAATACAAGAGAGACACAGATTTACGTGGTTCACCCAGTGTGGGCTACGTCCACCAGAGAAATTGCCAGGTCCTTCCTTTATTATTATCCAGCAAATGAAGGGATACAACCTACAGCAAAAACCCGTTGTAACTTCCTCTTCTTTCTCTCACAGTCTCCTCTCTCAGAATACAATATTCACCATCATCCATAGCCGCAATACATTTCCCTCATAAAAGAGGGTTGCCTTCTAGGGAAAAAAACCGTAACATAATCTCTACCGTTAGATCTGCGACCTTATAATGAACGGTCCAGATTTACAATGAAATTACAATATACTTTTACAAGGCAATTTTTTCTTCGGGGGCTTCGCCCCCGAACCCCTGCTGGGGGCCCACTTGCCCCCAGACCCCCTGGACCCCGCAGAGGGGGTACCCCCCCTCTGCACTCCCCCGCGTGGAAGAGTGTACATACTTTTGGGGTGTAAATACTTCATGGGGTATAAACACGGCTAAAAGCAAGGACCTCTGAACCAGGAAGATAATCAGGCTCCACAACTAACATAAGACACCCTTAGAAACTTGAATCACTCAAATTGCAGGTGTGTTAAGACTTGGGCATGCATTTTTGTGAAGCTTGGCATGCATTTCTACACGAGGACATAAATTATAGTTTGAAAGCAAAACATGTATTTCTTAAGAGTGATTGTGCATTTTTAGATGTGGAGGATATAACAAGACTGAATTAGGGTTTTATGCAACAATAGAAACCCCAATCCTAATCATTTATATCATCATATATCGAGAACATTGTCATCTACATCTAGCTCAACCTCTTCTACCTCTTAATCTAACACATCTATCTGCTCCCTATGTCCAATGCATCATAAGCATGGATTTCAGTGTTCAACAACAATTTTATTTTTTTTTACTTTATTATACAAGCATCAAACTTCTGACACCCTGGTTCATCATCAAATGCACACTGGTATTCCGACGGATTGTTTACTCCCATATGTCTCAACCCCGAAAGACTTGGAGCTCTCATGCATCGCCACTCCAATAGAAGTTTCCCACCCTAGCATCACTGATCCGACGGATTTACCATGCCATATCATTGGACCGCCAATGGACTATGCCCTCTAGATCATCGCCATTCTGATGTAAGAGTTCATCCATAAGGTCGCAATTTCAATGGCACCTACGTTGGCTTTCTAATGTTACTTACAAATGCCTATGTCGCACTAAATATTGATGTCGTCGGTAAAACAACGGTGACTTGGATGATGATGGTTTCTTGGAAAATACCATGTGGCATTCCAATGCATTGAATTAACAATAGCTCTATGATTGTCACAATTGTGACGATCTGATGCAACGAAATCCGTTTGGTAAAATATATCAATAGTTTCCACATGGTAGTGTTTGATGTTGTACATTCGATAGACAGATAGTGTCGTTGAGAGTGTGACGAAAGGAGTTTGATAAACAGATGGAATTGGGTTCATCTGAATACAGACATGCATCCGTTGGAAGAGCATCAAAACATCGTCAGAAAATGTGCCAAATGTACTAGTGACACTTTAGTAGATTGTCCTAGAAATTGAATGAGTTGATGCCCACCCAAGCCCTTGGTTTTCTTACTTTGCAAACACTTAGAAAATTATTCATATACAATTAGAAAATAAAACGATATACACATTCTTGTAGTACCTCAATTATCTCCATCTAGAATTTATTGTGGTATGATGAATTGCATCTCTTTAGTCTTCCTCCTCTAAGTGGCTTAAAGTCTACACCCTACCAACTTCAAATCTATTGGAGTACCAATGATAGTTTCTATTTTCACTCAAAGAACCAATGTAAGTGATAAGTGTTCACTCAATTGATGCAAGGAAATCCTTCCAAGGTTTGTAGTTTGACAAACCCATTCTCGTATGATTGTGTAAGCTTGTATGGTCCCAATCAACCATAGGTGATTTTTTCCACTTTATCTTTCTTTTGACTATCATACAACAATACCAATTGACCTTACTCAAGGTTGTATATTCTTATCTTATTATCATGGTATCTTTCCATGGAATGATTTTCCATTTGCTATTGAAATGTAGCCCAGAGCTAATCTTCATCAAATCAACCAAGATCCTCTAGTCAATCCATGCGATATTGTTCGAGATACAACCTTTCGATGACTACAATTCTCATATTACTCAATAGAAATGATGGAATCCTTCTCAAATAATAAAGGGATGGTGTTTGGCCTAAATTCTTCTTCCATGTGTCTAATATGACCACGGAGCAATTTCTTCATGTCGCAAACCTTTGTAATAATATTATAGCAATATTTGCCTCACCCCATGCAATCTTGCACAGAGGGCCTTTTTCCATTTCCCTATGTAGACTTGTCAAACCTTTTTGCAAATCCTGGAGCTAAAAGTACATTTTTTCCACATATACGCACCTTGCCTACTCTACAGCATGTGTATACGCAGGTTGCACCACTACATCTCACGTACATCGGGAAATGTTCCCAGAAATGAAAAATGGTGTCGGTTTCCATGTAACGATAGGAGATCAATGATCATTGGCCTTCCATATACAGGAAATGTTCCGACTCAGTCCTTCAGTTCCATTTGAAGGATATAAATGGGCCAATTCCAAGCTATGGAAAAGGGGATAAAGAATTCAACTTTGAGAGAAAAGTTACTCTAGAGGAATTATTCACTTCACATTGAGTCTGCATCCCTTTGTCCTTTAAGTCTGAAAAAGGTGTTCATCCCCCAAGCTCTTCCCTTATTGAGTGAGAACTCCATTGTCTCTCTTACATGAGCTTGCCTTTGGTGGAGGCCCAGCTAGAAGGAACTTAGTTTCTCGGTTCTGAATCGTGCCGACATGGAAGTTTGTTCACTTCTATTGATCATATCTTAATAGAAATACTCTTTTCCCATCCAATTGATATCTTGAAAATATTTGAATTATTATTCCATGGGCGTATTTGTTATGAACGTTAATGGATTATGTTATTGAATGTGCTAACATCATATATTATCACCATATGCTTGATTTTCTTGGTTGTTGAGGACTAGTTGCAGGTATATTGCTTTGGGTCAAGTGCTCAACAATGGACTTCATCAAACGTCTGGACAAGGTAGGCCTTTTATCTTGTCTTGCTAGAATATTCGTTTATATAGCATACTTGAGAATAGAGTTGATTTCTATAGTCATTTTCATCTGTTGTGGTTTTCCCTAGCCATAAAGAGATTTTTCGTATAAACCAGAGCCATTGCCTCATATTCCGAAAGGAGTACTCAAGCACTCTACCCACAATCCAAATGCTAGAGCTTCCTAGAATTACTTTATTTTTGAGGATCTAGGTCAAACCCCTTGTGCAATGTCAGCTCTGGAGGTACTCCAGACGTGTCCTTCACATAGGAATGCCTTGTTATCTGCGTTAGGAGCTCTAGACCCAAGTGGTTCGAAAGTTATCAAGTTTGACGTCACAGATGTGAAGCCTCGCTTGCCTTACCATGTGGCATTCCAAATCCACATGGGGTACTCAAAGTATACCATCAAAAGTGTGGTTGTTGATGAAGGTGTTGCTACATGTGTGATGTCCCTGATCTGTTGGAAATCTCTCGGCTCTCTGACTCTCTCTCAATCGCCGACCATGTTGACTGCTTTTGACAGTCGTTCCTTCTGCCCTCACGGTATTCTTCCTGCCTTTCTGGTCCAGTTAGGTGGGAAGATGGTAGAGGTGGATTTCGAGGTGGTTGATGCGCCCCTCGATTATAACTTATTACGAGGACACAATTGGACTTATGCTATGACTTTCATCGTATTGTCTATCTTTCGTACTCTTTGTTTTCCTCACGATGGGAAGATCATGATGATCGACCAGTTATCCTTTGCGTATGCTAGCCCCAATGCATTTGTTGGACCATCGATCCCCATGGTCTACAATTCTTCATCGGCAACTGAGAATATTGGTGTCAGAATGTATTCATCCCTTATGGGTACCTTCAACTTCATGGCATTGATTCACCATGTTTACACCATGTCCAGTAGACCCGTCTCGTTAGAGTGGTCTGTTCCTTTCCTCACTTCCTATTTTAACAATTTGTGGACCCTACCTTCCTTGACTTCATCTTGTGAAGGTCAGTAGCATGCTGGAATGGCCATGCCACTATCGGCAGCGAAGATTGCATATCAATCTTTTCTTGACTCTTTCGTCGATCCTGATCTTATTACCTCATCGATGGATGAGGAGGATCTTGTTCTTAAGCCTGTGTGGGCCACTTAGTCATCTTGTTCAAATGACTGCCTCGATGAGACTTTTCCCTTGGATGAAGCTAGCATTGAAGCCATGAATGTTTCTGACAAACCTTGGGATGGTATGCATCATCGCTCTTATTTTCTCCCATATCTTGCTAGAATCGAACAGGATGACTTTCGATCTACTTTGAGCGAGATAGTCGGTCACGTCATAGTTCCACTTGATATGCACGGCATTTATTCTGAAGGAAATATGACGAGTATCTCTCCTACCATCATGATCGATATCTCTCGTACCCCTGAAAAGATTGAAAATGTACATATCGGTGCAGATTATTTGCCAAAAGAAATCATGATCTACATCGAACTCTTCAAGGAATTCCGAGATGTATTTTCTTGGTCATATGAAGAGATGCCAGGAATCGACCATCATATTGTCGAGCATGAAATTAGAACTTATCCAGATGTTAATCTTGTTCGACAACGTCTTATATCTTCCAATCCCCGAAAGGCCCCTACTATTAAGGCAGAGGTAGAGAAACTTCTTAATACTGGCTTTATCTACCCGGTTCCCTTGACTTAATGGGTATCCAATCTCATTCCTGTGAATAATAAGAAAGGAACCATCTATTTATGCATGTACTTTAGTGACCTGAACAAAGCCTATCCTAAAGACAACTTCCCAACAAATTTCATTGATCAGATTCTCGATGAGTGTGCGGGAAGCAGGAAGAGAAGTGTTTTCTTTCATGGACGGATTTTTAGGGTATAACCAAATTCAAATTAAACCCAAGGATCAACACAAGATGACATTTATTTTTCCTTCTATTACTTTCGCATACCGGAAGATGCCTTTCGGCCTTAAAAATGCTAGAGAAACCTTCCAACGTGCTATGACCTTCGCGTTCCACAATCTTAAGAATATAGTCGAAGCTTATCTTGACGATCTTGTTTCTCACTCTAGTAAGAGAGTGGATCACTCTAAGCACCTTCAGCTAGTTTTTGAAAGATGTCGTTATTATAGAATCCAGTTGAACCCTCATAAGTGCATCTTTTACGTTAGGTTTGGATGTCTTTTGGGATTTGTAGTCTCTGAGACTGGGATCATGGTAGATCTGTTAAAGGTTGAGGCAATACTTCGGTTGCCTCCCCCGTGCAGTATTCAACAAATTCAAGGTTTACAGAGGAAATCTAACATTTTATGTCGGTTTATAGTAAACTATGTCAATATTACTAAGGGTTTAATGCTTCTTTTGAAGAAGGACACCCCTTTTATCTGAGATGATCCAGCCCAGGAATCCTTCGATCCTTTGAAGAAATCCCTGGTATCAATGCCTCTGCTAAAGTCTCCTAACTACAGTAGGGATTACTTGCTTTATGTCTCTGTTCCTGAAGAGATGATTGGTATGGTTTTGGTTCAGGAGGATGATGAGCTCTGTGAGCACGTCATCTATTATCTTAGTAAAAAATTAGTCGGTCCTGAGCTCAATTATTCTCACATTGAAAAGATAGCTTTGGATTTCGTTCACATAGTCCAATGTTTACACCATTATATATTTATTTTAAAGACTATTGTGGTTGTCGATGTCAATCTATTTCAATACTTCCTTACCAGGCATATCATAGAGGGGAAATATAATAAATGGATTGTCATTTTACAAGAATTTGATCTTGATTTCGCTTCTACGAAATCCAAGAAATCACTATTATTTGCGGAGTTAATATCTAAATTCCCACGATTGGATGAGGATGTTATCCATGTTGATTTTTTTTCGGACAAACACATTTTCCTTGTCTCTTAGTCTGACCCCTGATATGGAGACATTGTTCTCTATCTTCAAACTTTGAGGTTTCCTCAGAATCTCTCACGAGATGACCAACAGCGTGTACAATACCATGCCAAGAATTACATTATCATCAACGACACTTTGTATTGCCAAGGAGTATAAAATATCATGTGGCATTGTTTAACTCACGAGGAAGCTAAGTCATTTCTAAACGATTTCCACAGTGGGGCTTGTGGTGGTCATCTATCCAGGCTTGCAACAGCCCTGAAAAGTTTGTGAGCCGGTTATTTATGGCCATCTATCTTTAGAGATTGCATTGAAGTGATTAAGAAGTGTCACCCCTAGCAGGTGTTCACTCGGAAAATGCGCTCGCATCTAGACCCTCTTCACCAAGTGGGGGGTGGACTTTGTGGATTGCAACCCAACTTCGGCTGGGGGGAATCAACACATTATCGTGGTCGTAGACTACTTTACTTAGTGGGTCAAGGCCATGCCTATAGTTAAATCTAATGGGAAGACTGTCGCCTTCTTCATATTCAATCAAATTATCTCCAGGTTTGGTATCCTGAGTGAGATTATCATTGATCATGGAAGTCACTTTCAGAATGAAATAATGGAAGAGCTAGCATCCAAGTTGGGGTTTAAGAATGGTCATTCTTCCCCTTACTACCTCCAGGAAAATGGACAAGTAGAGGCTGTCAACAAGTCTCTCAAGACCATTTTGCAGAAAACTGTCAGCCAGAGTAAATCTGACTGGCACATTATGTTATATCCCGCACTCTGGGCATACCGAACCTCGGTCAATACTGCCACCGGATTTTCTCCTTTCTAGTTAGTACACGGTGTGGACTCGATATTACCTATTGAATTCGAAATCCCTTCTCTTATATTGGTAGTCATGCTCCTCCCTGACACTTTTGATCTCGATCGACTCCTTATACACCTAGAGAGTCTTGACGAGCAGCATCGAGATGCATCTACGGCTATTGAGGCGAACAAAAGACGTGTCAAGGTCCAGTACGATAAGTATGTCTGTCCTCAGTTGTACACTAAGGGTGACTTGATCCTTTTATATGATCAAGAAAAAGAACCGTTGGGGGAAGGCAAGTTCAAACCCATGTGGCATGGTCCCTATATCGTGTGACGTGTCTTAGAAAAAGGGGCCTATGAGTTAGAAGATTATGAAGGCAACATGTTGGTCAAGCCTAGGTATGGGATCTACTTAAAAATATATTAGACTTGATCCCCAAGATTGGGCGTAACTCTTTGTATACTAATGTAATTTAGTGTATATATCCTTTCCCTTTATTTTTTCATCTTCATCTTGCTTATCGAGTTTTCCCTTGGTTGGCAGATGTCAACGAAGTCTTTGGTCTACTTAGGATTCGCAGACGGAGCCAGTCGTCATACCTGGAACTTGGCTTCCGCCGCTTGGGTGGTTAACTCACCCAAGGGTCTACTGGTGTCTTCAGGTGGCCTGTGCCTAGGCCAATCCACGAATAATGTGGCCAAATATAGCGTTGTTATAGAACTTTTGCACGATGTTATTTCACTTGGTATTATCTCTTTAGAGGTTTGCTTGGAATCCTAGTTAATAGTATGTCAGTTGAATGGCAGTTACCATGTGCACGATCCTACTTTACTCTGGCGATTCCTATGGGTACGTCTTTTAGAACGACAGTTTGATTTTATTAATTATCATCACATACCTAGGAGTTCTAATTATGTATCTGATGCTTATGCTAATTTCGTTTTAGATTGGCATTTGTCACATAACTAAAGCAAAGAAAACCATCTCATCAATGTACACATTGTAATATAAGTAAAGCTGAAGAACCCTGTTTTATATATATTTCAAAAAATATGATGTTTATAGTACAAAATTGGGAGCATGTAACACACCCACTACGGCATAGTAGAATTTTCGTCGAATTCTCGAGGATCAGAATCCCTGAAGTCCTACGGGGGCCTAGCGTAGGCTATTTCTTCCCTATTCACCTCCCTGTGATTGCGGGTTAGGACCACAGGCAAAACAAACTAGGATATTTTTCGTGTTTCACGAATTAGCGATAAAAGTGAGTCGAATCTTAAAGGTAGGATAGCGAGGGGGCTTCAAAATGAAATCCTGGCCATAGCTCTGAGCGTGCAGATTCTGGCCGTCTAGATCTACCCGTCGCTTAACAACAAAGCACTAGCTCCTTCTCTTTAGTCCCTATCTCGATGAGACCACATACGTGCCTAAATGTAAGCGCCTTTCATCACTTCACGACCTCGCGAATTGTGGGTTGAAGACCCTCGAATTTTCTTCACCGATCGTTGATACCCAAGATTTCGATATGGTATGGCCCTTCCTTATTAGCGCTCTCCACACGTGACCGTTGTCTAGGCTAAGCACTAGCTCCTCTCGCTACTCGTCGTTTCGTGAGTTCAAAGGGTGAACTCTTGAGCTCTTCTTCTCCAAAATCCTGAGACGCGAAAGTCAGAAATGGTTAACTTCCTCTTCGCACTTCTCGCAACTCGCAACCTCGCGAGGTGGAGCATTGAGCCTTCATGCTCCTATCTTGCGAATCTTCGAGACACGAGAAGTCAACAGAGTGTTGACCCCTTTCCGGGTGACACATGCCCACTTGTCAATCGCGCGGGCCCCACCTGATGGATGTGGCATGTGTTCTCACGATCCTCGGCTCTCATCACTTCGTGACTTCTATGGTCGAAAGCAAGTCCTTTCAACCTCCGACCCCCGAATGCGCGAAATGCGACGGGGTTCTTGACCCAATAGTCTTCATGTGACCTGGATCCAACAGCGATCCTCACTCCTCGCGATTTCATGACTTCATGACTTGGAGTACCCAACCCTTGGGCTCTCACCCTGCAAACCTCCGAGTTCGCGAGATCCCTAGATTTCTGCCACCTATCCTCCTCTTAACAGACAGCTGCGATTTTCTCGCGGTTTCACGACTTCGGAACTTTCAGGACAAGAGTCTCGACCTCTTACCCTCCAATATGCCAAAATGGTGAAATTCCGACACATCATCTATGCAGGTCCCACAATGGAACTTCCCACCTTTTTGGAATTTCGGACTTTGCAACTTCACGAATCCGGATGCTATGCTCTCGGATCTCTAACTCACAAAATCCTAAAATCGTCAACAAAGGTTTGACCTCCGTGTCGACAAGTATGCCACTTGTCCACTCTCAAATGGATGGTCTTTATTCTCTTCGCAACTTCGCCACTCGCGAAGTCGAAGGACTTCCCCTTCTGAACCCTGATGTCTGAATCCCCAATAGAGAGGATCTTGTGACATGTGTCCTTCCAATCGAACGGCTCAGATTCTCTCGCTATTTCGGGACTTCGCACCTCATGACCTTGCGAGTCTTTATGCAAAGGTTTCAACCCTTCAACTCGCGAATCAACGAGATGAGATTTTACGAGTGATCCAACGGTTGTCGAGTTTTATAATTAAGATCTGACGGTTCAGATCAGTCCCACGCTATGCACTCTCCCTCTGCTCCTTGGATGTGGAAAAACCAATGGTCCAGATACTCTCACGGGCCTTGGGGATCTACGGTCCCGATTTCTTCGCTACTCACGAAGATAAGGAAAAGGGTTAAAGCATGTAACACCCTCGTTTCTTCCTCCAACCTAACGGTCGTGAACGACCGCAGATTTTCCAACAGGATCTCGTCCGTCGATCGATATTTAACCATACGCTTCCATTTTGGGACTTCGCAAGTCGGGGTTGCGGGACTTGTGGATGCAAGGGATTACGCCTTTGGGTATTTCGGTTACTGAAATGCCAAAATACCGAAGTAAACAGGAGCAATTCTCCCTCGTGCAGGGTTTTGGGGTTTACGCCAACGAATCCTCCAACAGACTCTTGGTTCGACTGTCCAAAAAGGTATTTCTGCAAGGAGATCTATACGAGGCATTCCTAGATACAGATAAGGGAAAATAATTTCTCGAGAACAGGCTTGAAGTCTGAATTGGTTCCATATACGTATAAACAATGATTTATAAACCATAATATATGAGTAGTATTTTCATTATAAGCGTGAAACCACCATTTCTGAATCAATCACACTACACAGGCGGTCTTATACTCAAACCATTCATAAAACTGCACAGACTAAGAGCATATATTTCAGCATATAAATTTCACGATGCAAGATGTAAAACACTTATCAGAAACAACACCAAAGGTGAGTGCAACTGCTGAGAGGGGTGCTCGTTTCCACCCAACCACAGGCTCAGCGATTCCGATAGGATTTACCACTAGCCACCCCCAAGATGAGACCACGATGTTGTGAGACTGCATCTCTGTTTTCCAGTGACTGAGAATGAGGGTTACTCTCCCCCTTCTTTGCTATCACTCACTCTGTGTTTCCAGATTTATCCTCCTCCCCTCGCATCTGCCCCCTTTTTGCTTCTCCCTCATGCCTTTTTCCTCTTGCAAGGTTGCATGTGGCATGATTTCCCTCGCGGTGGTCAAGCCCGAGGCTCCTACGGATGGGCGGTTCACTTCCCCCATCCCTCATTAATTCCTAAGGAGCCATCTACCTACCATCCTGAGAGTAATTTATTTCGGGCCAGCGAGCCGCTCTTGGTTCTCCAGGCCAGTGAAGTCTAAATACGGTATTGGTTTCGGTAGAAGTTAGTGCCACCTTTCT
The DNA here is from genome assembly GCA_032191745.1 of Picea mariana. Classification (NCBI taxonomy): domain Eukaryota; kingdom Viridiplantae; phylum Streptophyta; class Pinopsida; order Pinales; family Pinaceae; genus Picea; species Picea mariana. The sequence goes on along the minus strand of JASDQU010371382.1, from coordinate 48,251 downwards.
AGGTGCCTTCCACCACCTTTCTTCAGCCATCATGGTCTCTTTTTCAGCATATCCCCTCTCAACAGTCCTACAATATATATTCATAATATTATTCACAGTCATCGACCTTTTTCACAAGGTCCATTCACATCTTACATTCACATTTTTGAGTTTGCCACAGTTCTTGGCCAGTATAGTTATTTTTACAAATTGGGGGAAACAGGGTGTTACAATTCCCTCCCACTTAAAGGAACATCGTCCTCGATGTTCTTATCTATCAACATGACATGCATGTACAGAAGTAAACAAAATCATATATGTCTGTCTCATGGCATCCTCCATTTCCCATGTAGCCTCATCTGGACCAAAATGTCTCCACTGCACCTTGACCTGTGCAATGGTTCGATTCCAAAGCAGGGTTTCCTTTCTGTCCAGTATGCATTGGGGTTCTGGTAGAAATTCTCCCTCCAGTTCCACCTGAATCACAGACCAATCAATTATATGATTAGCATCATGTACGTATTTCTTCAATAATGAAACATGGAAAACATTATGTTTTTTTACTGTGGGAGGAAGTGCTAGCCTATAGGATACAGGTCCCACTGTATCTAGAACCTCAAAGGGTCTACAATACTGAGGTGCCAACTTGGCACAAGATCCCATTTTCAGGGAAATATTCATGGGCCTAACTCTGAGATATGCATGGTCTCCCGTCTTGACTCTCTTGGAGTTCTCTTTTGGTCGGCATAACTTTTCTGTCGGTTCTGAGCGACTTTCAGGTTTTGTTTTATCCGAGTCACCTGCTGTTCTATTTCTTTCAACATGTCGGGTCCAAGAGAAATCTTGTTTATGGGATTACTTCAGCTGACTGGAGTGTTACACGGTCTACCATAGAGGACTTCGAAGGGACTCATCTTTAAGGATGCTTGGTAGCCATTGTTGTAGGAAAATTCTACCAGTGGTAGGTAGTCTTCCCACTTCTTGGGTTGATGCATTACATGCATCCTTAACATATCTTCTAGTATTTGATTCACTCTTTCTGTCTGTCCATCAGTTTGAGGGTGATAGGTGGTGCTAAACAACAACTTGGTCTCTAAACCAACCATCAGTGATTTCCAAAAGTTGGAAGTAAATTTTGTGTCTCTGTCAGACACGATCTCTTTCAGTATACCATGCAGTCTGAATATCTCTTTCATGAATACCTAGGCGATATCGATTTCCTTACAGGTCGACTTGACGAGGATGAAGTGAGCAGACTAGCTCAATTTGTCCACCACCACCATAATGGCGTCATTCTGTTTGGTTGAGGTTGGTAATCCAGTGATGAAATCCATGGAGATGGTTTCCCATTTCCATTCTGGGATTGGTAAAGGTTGCAATAATCCTGTTGGGTGTCGATGTTCTGCTTGAACCTGTTGGCACTCTATGCATTTGGCTAGGTACTCGGCTATGTCTTTCTTCATTCTAGGCCAATAAAATTGTTTCCTGGTGGCAGTGATCATTTTCTGGTATCCTGGATGACCAAAATAGGGTCTTTTATGTAGTTCATCCAGTATGAACCTCTTCAAGTTGTCACAGTTTGGAATATAAAACCTGCTTCTATAAGTGAGTAGACCTCCTTCGATCATCTGGTAGCCTTCATATTTTTCTCCAGCGGTTTCTTGTTGTATGTACATGGTCACAATATGGATGAAGGGATCTGTTTCTTGGGCATTTCTTATTCTTTCCTTGACATCTATCTCGCAGGTACTCACAGCTGCCAGGTGGATTGTTTTCATACTTCTGCTAAGGGCATCAGCCACCCTATTTTCCTTTCCTTTAATGTGTTTGATTTTGAAATCAAACTTTCTAAGGAGGGCCATCCACCTAGCTTGTCTAGCATTGAGCTTTGGTTGATCAAACAGGTATCACAATCCACAGTGATCTATCACAAGTACAAATTTTCTTCCCAGGAGGTAATGCCTCCACATTTTCAAGGCATGCATTATGGCAGCCAGTTCTAGATCATGGGTCACATAGTTGACTTCATGCTCGTTCAATTTTCGGGATTCATAGCAGATCACACTTCCTTTCTGCATAAGGACTCCTCCGAGCCCTTCCTTATAGGCATCTTTGCATACGAGGAAGTCAGCTTCTCGATCGGTGATCTTCAGCATGGGTGCATGGGTCAGTAGATATTTCAGGGTTTGAAATCTTTCTTCACATTTCTGTGTCCACAGGAATTTTGTCCCCTTCTTCTGGAGGGCAGTGATTGGACAACCAATCTTGGAGAATCCTTTTATAAATTTCCTATAGTAACCTGCTAATCCCATAAAGGATCTGATGTCTGAAACATCCTTTGGGGTAGGCCATTCCATGATAGACCTGATTTTGTCAGGGCCTACCGCTACTCCTTCTTCGGAGAGAACGTGACCTAAGTAATGTATTTTCTTCTGGAAGAATTCACATTTGTTGAATTTGGCATAGAGATGATGTTCTCTTAGCACTTGCAGCACAAGTTTAAGATGCTCTTCATGCTCTTTTCTGTTCTTGGAGTAAATTAATATATCATCAATAAAGACAAGTACAAATTTGTCTAGGAATTTGCTAAGTACATTGTTCATAAAGCACATAAAAGTGGCAGGGGCATTGGTCAACCCAAATGGCACCACAAAAAATTCATAATGGCCATACCTCATTCGGAAGGCAGTTTTATGGATGTCTTCACCCTTGATTCAGACTTGATGGCATCCCGACCTCAAATCAATCTTTGAGAAAATAGACGCACCCCCCAATTGATCGAACAAGTCATCGATCCTGGGCAAGGGGTACTTGTTCTTTATGGTTACCTTATTGAGTTGTCTATAATCTATACACATTCTAAGGGTATTGTCCTTATTTTTCACGAACAGGACCGGTGCTCCCCATGGAGACACGCTGGGCCGAATATATCCCTTATCCATCATTTCTTTTAATTGCAACTTGAGTTCAACTAACTCGGGTGTGCTCATCCGGTAGGGTGTCCTAGACACTGGCACCGCTTCTGGTGAAAGTTCTATCGAGAAGTCTATGTCCCTTCTCATAGGTAAACCTGGTACCTCTTCCAGAAACACATCTCTGTATTCTCTCAGGATAGGGTGATCGTCAAGGCTTGATTTGTCACCTTTGATTGTTTTCAACACCTATATTGCATATAGAGGACATCCCTTTCGGTAATACTTTCTCATTTGCAGAGCTAATATTTGTCTCACTAAGACAGGTTTTCAGATCCCTTGAAGGGTTATATTTTTCCCTTCTTTACTTACACATTCTAAGGTTTTATGGTAATAGTCCAATCTGGCTTTATGGGAAGCTAGCCAGTCCATACCAATCAGCAGATCATACGATCCCAAGGGTAAAAAGTTAAGGGTTGTTTGGGTGGGGAATTCACCCAGCATTAATTGGCAAGCTGGTATGACCTCTGCTATTCTCCTTTTGGTGCCAGTGGCTAACTGTACCAACCATGGCTTGGTATGTTTTTGTGGCTATAGTTTACACTTGTCAATAGCTTTAGGGGCTATATAACTCAAATTTCAACCAGGGTCAATTAAAACAGACACTAGATGGTTGGAAATCATACCTTCTATTTCCACTATTGAAGCTTGGTGGTCGGCTTGGTTATTATCCAAGGCTGCATAAATTTGTGGCACACTCCTGGCCACATCATTGACGGTAGTAGCTTCCTGTATATTATAAATTCTCTGGCTATTCCGTTGTCGGTGTGGGCAGTCTCTTAGGAGATGTTCTTCTCCGCAACCCCATCATTTCAAAGTTTCTCTCTTTGGGTTATCATTCTTCACTGATATGGGTCCAAAAGTTTTATTTCCACTTAAGGAGGGAAAATTATGATGGTGCATACTCTGGGCTGGAAAGTTCATTCTTGGGTTCTTCTTGTAGTTCTTAAATCTTAGGGATTTAGTTCCCCTTTTCTGAAATCTTGAACTATTCTTCTGTTTCCATCCTTCGCGAGGTTTTGCTCGATGCCCAAACTGTTCATGACAATAGGTTGCCTTTTGAATAGTGTCTTCTAGAGTCTTTGGCTCATCAAATTCAATTCTATTCCAATAATTCTTAGGTAATCCACTGATGAAGCGTTGCACCTTTTCCTTTTCCGCCTTGATATAGGGTACATACCTCAACAAATCGAGGAATTTGTTGACATATTCTTCTATAGTAATTTGTCCCAGTTTGAGTTCATAAAATTGTTTAGTCTTTTCGTCAAAATATTTTTCCAATAGATACTTCTTTTGGAAATATTTCTCAAACCGTTACCAAGACAGGTCCTCTTTGTGAACCCCTTTCGTATTCTTAAGGTCTTCCCACCAAATGGAAGCCTTTCCATTCAAGTTGAAGGTGGCCACTCGGGCCTTCATATTTTTTGAAAAGTCATGGACTCTGAAATTCTTCTTTAGTCCAAGCAGCCAGGCCTCTGCTTCCTCTCCCTTCTTTATTTCACCGTCGAAGGAGGGTGGTTTGGCCTTTCTGAATTCTTTGAATTTTTGACCTTTGGAAGACTTTTGCTTCTTTTGTTTTCTTCGGGGATAGGAACTGGTTCTGCTGCTAGAAGAGCCTTCTGAATCGCCATCTTCCTTCTCAGAGGAATCACTCAGCACTGGTCCTTTACCTCTGGGATGGACCTTTTTCGAGGTGCTCATCTCAGTGTGGCCACTAATATGACCATGTTTCTGAGTTTCAAGTTCATGTTGCATTTGTCTTTGTAGATCAGATAAAATCTGCAGTAAAATTGCATTAATTTTTGTTTGTTTTTCTTGTTCTTTCATCATCCTTTCATTGTCAACCTTACAGCTTTGTAATTCGACCATGAGACTCCTCACAGTCTCGGTTAGATCTGGAGGGGTCCCTGCTACCCTTCTTTCGTCAGACTCTTCGTCTCTATTGTGGGAGCCTTCTCCCACTTCTTGGTGAGTCACCATACTATGCGTTGATAATTTCCCGCGATTGATCTTCAACTTGTGTGCAAAAGGAAAAACGTTGGTTGTTAATCAATATTTATATTTATAACCAGTACATAATTCATATTTTCATATGTACACACACAATAGGGGTTTTTCATTCTTAACTTCATCTTTTGATTAGGAAGGTTAAGACAGGGGGTTACTCCTTTGAAGAGTGTTTCGATCGGATCTTCTACGCAACTCGTTCATGAGCCCAAGCAGGCCGAGTATTGTAACCTGGCTCTGATACCAATTTGTAACACACCCACTATGGCATAGTAGAATTTTTGCTGAATTCTCGAGGATCAGAATCCTCAAAGTCCTATGGGGGCCTAGCACAGGCTAGTTATTCCCTGTTCACCTCCTTGTGATCGCGGGTTAGGACCACAGGCCAAACAAATCAGGTGCCTTTTCATGTTTCGCAACTCAGCGATACAATTGAATCTAATCTTAAAGTTAGGATGGCGAGGGGGCTTTGGAATGAAATCCTGGCCATAGATCTGGGCGCGCAGATTCTGGTCGTCCAGATCTACCCGCCGCTTAACGAAAAAGCACTAGCTCCTTCTCTTTAGTCCCTATCTTGATGAGACCACATACGTGCCTAAATGTAAGCACCTTTCACCACTTCGTGACCTCGCGAGTCGTGGATTGAAGACCCTCGAATTTTCTTCACCGATCACCGATACCCGAGATTCTGATATGGTATGGCCCTTCCTTATTAGTGTTTTCCACGTGTGACCACCGGCTAGGCTAAGCACTAGCTCCTCTCGCTACTCGTCGTTTCGTGAGTTCAAAGGGTGAACTCTCCTGCTCTTCTTCTTTGAAATCCTGAGATGCGAAAGTCAGCCATGGTTGACTTCCTCTTTGAACTTCTCGTAACTCGCAACGTCGCGAGGTAGAGCGTTGAGCCTTCATGCTCCTATCTTGTGAATCTCTAAGACGCGAGAAGTCAACAGAGTGTTGACCCCTTTTCGGGCGACGCATGCCCACCTGTCAATCACGTGGGCCCCACCTGATGGATGTGGCACGTGTTCTCACGATCCTCGACTCTTGGCACTTCGTGACTTCTAAGGTCGAAAGTGATTCCTTTCAACATCCAAACCCCCGAATGTGTGAAATGCGACAAGGTTCTTGATCCAATGGTCCTCCCGTGACCTGGATCCAACGGCAATCCTCGCTCCTCATGATTTCGTGACTTCGTGACTCGGAGCGCCCAACCCCTGGGATCTCACCCTGTGAACCTTCGAGTTCGCGAGATCCCTAGATTTTTGCCACCTTTCCTCCTCTTAACAGACGGCTGCAATTTTCTCGCAGTTTCGCGACTTTGGAACTTTCAGGACAAGAGTCTCGACCTCTTACCCTCTGATATGCCGAAATGGAAAAATTTCGACACGTCATCTACACGGGTCCCACGATGGAACTTCCTGCCTTTTTGGAATTTCGAACTTCGCGACTTCACGAATTCGGATGCTGTGCTCTCGGATCTCCGACTCACGAAATCCTGAAATGGTCAACAAAGGTTTGACCTCCATGTCGACAAGTATGCCACCTGTCCACTCTCAGATGGATGGTCCTAATTCTCTTCGCAACTTCGCCACTCGCGAAGTCGAAGGACTTCCCCTTCTGAACCTCGATGTCTGAATCCCCAATAGAGAGGATCTTGTGACACGTGTCCTTCCAATCGAACGGCTCAAATTCTCTCGCTATTTTGGGACTTCGCACCTCGCGACCTTGCGAGTCTTGATGCAAAGGTTTCAACCCTTCAACTCGCGAATCAACGAAATGAGATTTCACGAGTGATCCAAAGGCTGTCGGATTTTCTAATTAAGATTTGACGGTTCAGATCGGTCCCACGCTATGCACTCTCCCTCTGCTCCCTGGACATGGAAAAACCAACAGTCTAGATACTCTCATAGACCTTGGGGATCTACGGTCCTGATTTCTTCGCTACTCACGAAGATAAGGAAAAGGGTTAAGGCATGTAACACCCTTGTTTCTTCCTCCAACCTAACAGTCGTGAACGACCATAGATTTTCCAACAGGATCTTGTCCATCGATCGATATTTATCCATACGCTTCCATTTCGGGACTTCGCAAGTCAGGGTTTCAGGACTTGCGGATGCAAGGGATTACGCCTTTGGGTATTCTGGTTACTGAAATGCCGAAATACCAAAGTAAACATGGGCCATTCTCCCTCGTGCAGGGTTTTGGGGCTTACGCCAACGAATCCTCCAAGAGACTCTTGGTTCGACTGTCCTGAAAGGTATCTCTACAAGGAGATCTATACGGGGCATTCATGGATACAAATAAGGGAAAATTATTTCCCGAGAACAGGCTTGAAGTCTGAATTGGTTCCATATACGTATAAACAATGATTTATAAACCATAATCTATGTGTAGTCTTTTCATTATAAGCGTGCAACCACCATTTCTAAATCAATCACACTACACAGGCAGTCTTATACTCAAACCATTCATAAAACTGCACAGACTAAGAGCATATATGTTAGCATATAAATTTCAAGATGCAAGATGTAAAACACTTATCAGAAACAGCACCATAGGTGAGTGCAACTGCTGAGAGGGGTGCTCCTTTCCACCCAACCGTAGGCTCAGCGATTCCGATAGGATTTACCACTAGCCACCCCCGAGCTAAGACCACGATGCTGCAAGACTACGTCTCTGTTTGCCAGTGACCGAGAACAAGGGTTACTCTCCCCCTTCTCTGCTATCACTCACTCTGTGTTTTCCAAAGTTCTCCTCCTCCACTCGCGTCTACCCCCTTTTTGCTTCTCCCTCACACCTTTTTCCTCTTACGAGGTTGCGTGTGGCATGATTTCCCTCGCGGTGGTCAGGCCCGAGGCTCCTACGGATGGGTGGTTCACTTCCCCCATCCCTCATTAATTTCTAAGGAGCCATCTACCTACCATCCTGCGAGTAATTTATTTCAGGCCAGCGAGCCGCTCTTGGTTCTCCGAGCCAGTGAAATCCAAATATGGTATTGGTTTCGGTGGAAGTTAGCGCCACCTTTCCAGGTGCCTTCCACCACCTTTCTTCAGCCATCATGGTCTCTTTTTCAGCATATCCCCTCTCAACATTCCTGCAATATATATTCATAATATTATTCACATTCATCGACCTTTTTCACAAGGTCCATGGTCCATTCACATCACACATTCACATTTTTGAGTTTGCCACAGTTCTTGGCCAATATAGTTATTTTTATAAACTGGGGGAAACAGGGTGTTACAGGCCAACACCCTCAATACACATATACAGCTGATAATACAAGATCCACGACATCTACTCATGTGGCACCAGATGTGTGTCATTATAACAAACTATGGCGTTTGTGAGACGCCGAAAGAGTTGCACCCAAGCTCTGGGCACACCAACCACTTGTCGTTGCATGGCCTCCAACAGATCCTCTACCTGAACCATCGGAATCATATGTGTCAAACAAGATAGGTTTCCCTGCACATTTTGAAGTATTCTCTTTGCTTCTCCTCCCGCCGCCTCATCTCCTCGGTGCCTTCGACGATGTCATCAAAGCCTGTCTGGTCGTCGCGGACCTACATCTACGTCACACAAGTGTCTAGTTAGTACTTAAGCATCATCCAAAAATATTTTTGTTTTACTATACAAAAATATAAAAAAATGAAATATTTAAAAGCATTGACATACCTATGTCCCCGTAGGTGGTCCCTAGTGGCAGTGGCATGTTAGGATCCCCTCTGAATTTGATCCCTGCATAGGGGTAGTCATCCATAGAAATGACATGTTGCCTCCACCAGTAAAAGAACTCATTGTTGTAGGGTGTGGGCACCCTACCTCCCCCCTGTCGTATCATTACCTCGGTCCACTGTGCCATCGTTGGATCGCGAGGTCCTCTAGGAATGATCTCGATTCTAGGTCCCAAACCTAGAACCCGCTCGAAGAAAAAGCTACACAAGATGGAGGCAAACCCGAAGTTCTTCTTGTCACCTTATTTTCACTCTGTCAACTTGCTCTTCATATTAGCTAGTAGTGAGGTGCACCAATCATACACTGTGGGTCTCAAGAAATCTACAGAATAGAACATGAGCAGCCTCGATTATTGGTGCAATGAAGTTGATCTTGTGATCTTGGTCAAAACGAGGACAACAATCTTGAGGCTAATATTCTTTATCGTTCGGATGGGGAGCTGACTGTCGACCTTCTCGATCCCTACTATACAGTGAGTGTCTATGTACTCCTCTATCTTCATTATGCTCCCATCTCCCTGGACTTTGAGTTTCACCACCTCACCCCGATGTGATAACCTAGTCAAAAAGTATATATCCTCAACTTCAATCCTCAATGGTTGTCCATCGAGGTTGAATCTCTCACTGTCAGGATCCTAGTAATCCACAAGCAACTCAAGCAACCTCACCTGGGCCCTCATCCCTTTGAGTGCCCAAAATTTATACAACCCACATCTTTTCAAGGCCATTTGGTCCCCTGTATCTCTTTCCACAGTAGCATCTACCTCCTCATGTTCCCTTTCCCTCCATTCTAGCACCATCCTGCCAAAGAAACATCAATTTTTGAGTTAGAAACCATAAAAAAACCTTGTTTACGGACTTGTACGCAAGCTACAGCATTCACAATTGCATATAGGGTTGAGTACACACAGTCTGTATTTTACATAGTAACATATACACGACCTGATAAATGGTAGCCCGTGTACACCAAAATAACCAATTTGCGGCTTAATTAACTCAAATTTTGAAATGTAAATTAAAAATGCAATCCACTAGAAAGGAAGAGGAGGGGAGGAGAAATTACCTGGTCCAGATGGTCTCTGATTCTTTCACTCGACGCTCCCGCAATCACCAGTTGAAGATCGGAGGTAATTTGGTCCAATTTTCACTATTTGGGTAAAAAGTCAAAATGACATAGTAAAATTTGGTTTTTGTTACTATTTATAGCAGTTTTTACCCACTTTCTATAGTTTCGAATCGTATTTTCTCCTAATGGACTAATACAGCAGTGGATTGAGTTTGTTTTTGGATTTTTCACCAGGGATTCTTGCAGTTTTTAGCATTATGTTGACTGTTCGTAACTACAAGCAGGTATTTTGGCTACCCAACATATATGATAGGTACCCATTCCATCATGCACATTTGCATTGTCCTATAATTGTCACTCATATGCCTTAGGTACAAACCCATTTGTTGTGACACATAACACTCCATCTACTACAAGACGTGTCGTTATCAAGTGGTAGATACTTACCAAACATGGGTACCCTAGTTAGATCCTCTACTCCATTTGGTGCCCATGCGGAGATTTTTTTCGTAGGATCGGGGGTCCCTTATAGCTAATACATGACCTTATGTTGAGCCTCATTTCTCACTCATAAACATGTTGACCTATACCTAGAGGACTCCCAACCGAGTTTGATTTAATCTCTTTTTCGACTCGCTTTCAAAAAGCGGAAAGATTGTCGAGTGAATTTGTCTCTTTCACACTCGTAAATTGGATTTGAAAGGACATCTATTTGGTACAAGTGTATCCCTTTTTCAACCAAGTAGACTAAGATTACGAAAAACGACATTTTTTTTGGCGTTAAGTTGTGATTGCATCTCATGCCCTTGCTTGTAGTATTGAGCCTATAGTTGGTTCTCGCTTTGAATTATAAACCATTTGCCTAGCAATTTTGCATCCTCAACCAAGCAGATCCTTGTTTATATCCTTCGCAATTTGACACCCTATACCCAGGAGGAAACATTCCCTCGAGTGTCCATCTCCTGCATGCATCTCCTTCCATTGAGCATAGGTATGTTCCACTGCTGGAACTAGTTTTTCTTACTTGTGACACTCATTTCCTCCTCTGTATCATAGCATTCATTTGACTATGAAAAAATAAAAAAAGACGGGCGGGAAGAAATTATTATCTTATATTGGCAGCAGTCGTGTCGCCTTTGAACAGAGAACAAAGTTATTGAGTCCACTTGTCAACATAATTTTGGGTTTAGCATGGCCTTAGGAAGTTGAGCTCGTTACAGAGAGTGTTCTCCACTGACTGGTTACTCTTTCAGTCCCTATGGAGAGTTTGATTGATGCCTCCTGCATCTCATAGTTTCATCATTGAGTCTATGCTTCCAGAGCCTTCCATATGTCTCATGCTCTTGTTCAAAGGATTTCTATCAACTTCCATCGACCATTTTTAAGAACTCTTGATTTTGCATGAAGTCCATACCCTTAGTTTGTCTCAAAATCACACGATGTTGTAGTCCTATCATGCACCCTGGTCCTACTTTCCTCATTGGTAGGTAACCTTGAACCCAGTAGTTGACATTTCATCATTGGTTGTTGACTGGGTGGTTTCCCTTGTGTTCGACGGCCAAACGTCTATTCACACATTGGGATTTGTGAAATGTCTTGGATGCCATTAGCCTTATTGGTGGTTTCCTCACCTTTGTCAGCAGTTTTCCTCATTGGCTTCTATTCAAAGGGTCTTTTTCGTGTTCCGTTTGCACTTGGCACACGCAAAAGACGCATAGGGTCGTTGGTTCGTGAACATGTTCTTCATCCAATTTCCTCCAAATCATGAAGCTCCTGCTTTGTACCTCGTGTTGAATTATGAGAGATGCCTTAATGGTCTCCTTTTAGCAGGTCTCCTTCCATCAAATTTAGCTTATCTACTCTGGAAACTAGACCTAGAGTCCTATGAGTACCTTGAGTCTTGCAATCATTAGTGGCAGGTTCTCCTGATCAATGGATTCTTCAACTGTTTGACCTCGACTCCTTTATTCACACTTGTAAGAATGTACTCGGTGCCTTGATACCTACTTTCATCATTGGTAGGTTGTCTCGTGTTTGTTAATGATATACCTCAATGATAGGTAATCAAACGATGTCTCATTGTGTTCAACCTCAACTCCTTTATTCACATGATGTAGACTTGCACATTTGGTGGATTGTGTAGAAGACCTGAATACATCAGTATGTGGTCGCAGCTTTCCCAAGTTGTTTCTTCCTTTTCATTGGACCAGTACCTATGTGACTTCAATGATCATGGGAGATTAGAATATTGTAATCCATTGTATACAGATATCTTCAGATTGATTTTGATACTGGTTCTATTGGGCCTTGTTTGTGACTATGAAAACCTTTTGGCATGTTACCGCATTTGTATTTGCCTATTCATGGCCATGGATAGTTGTTTGGTATATTTTCACATGGATCTACAGTGTAGTTCAAATTGGTAGCCATGTATGCAAAGTCAGTACAAATTGTAATGAGAAACTAGTTCTTCCAGCTGGTTCTCCATCACTCCACTTCTAGGTTTTTATAATGTATTTCGGCCATCGCAGATACTCCTTTGACCTCACACATTAGGGGGCATCTAGTATAGAAATATTTGCCTCACCCCATGCAATCTTGCACAGAGGGCCTTTTTACAATTCCCTATGTAGACTTGTCATCCCTTTTTGCAAATCCCAGAGCTAAAAATACATTGTTGCCACATATACGCACCTTGCCTATTATACTGCATGTGTATACGCAGGTTGCACCACTACAATCTGCATACATCGAGAAATGTGCTCAGAAATGAAAAATGGTGTTGGGTTTCCATGTCACGATAGGAGATCAATGATCCTTAGCCTTCCATATACTGGAAACGTTCCGACTCAACCCTTCAGTTCCATTTGAAGGTTATAAATGGGCAAATTCTGAGCTATGGAAAAAGGGAGAAAGAATTCAACTTTGAGAGCAAAGTTACTTTAGAAGAATTATTCACTTCACATTGAGAACACTAGGTTCAGACTTATTATTGTTGATCTGGCATTGTCCATTGAAGAATCTAGGGTAAACTGACAGTACGATCCTCGAAATGAGGGAAAGTACCCGGGGGGTTTTGCCGGGAGTTGTTACTTGGAAAAAAGGCTCAACACAATAATTTATTATTCTTACTTTCAAACTTTTCCTTTTTATACACAAGCTCAAAGTCATTATGTCAATTGGGTCTAGCTTGTGTGGTTGTGGGATGGAGTGTTATCCTCCCCTCCCAGTTTCTACTCTCATTAATGACATATTGAGCTCATTATGAGTAAATTATTGTAACGACTTCAAGCCTTGTTTTTTATTTGGCATTGTCTAGTGAAGAATCTAGGGTAAACCTGGGTACCATTCTCAAAATGAGGGGAAGTTCCCAGGGGTTTTCCCCATGAGTTCTTACCTAGAAAAAAAGGCTCAAAGCCATTACAACAATATACTCATTATGAGATCAACATGTCACTTGTGAGAATTGAACCTGGGTGAGAAGTATGGATCAAAATTGAAGTTGTCATTTCCCGTCAAGAGCCCTCTAGCCCATCATGGAAGGGCATAAAATTATGTCCCATGCAAATGAAAGTTAAAATAAAAAATTACTTGTCAAATTTGAAATGAAAATTACTTCAAATCTTGTCAATTGAAGGGAAAGGAAACTTTTCATAATATGTTCTACTCGTCAATGTTTTTATGGGTTTTTTTTCTTTATTAGTCATGGATTTTATGCAATTTTTTCCCTGTGCTATCACAATTAAAAGAGGAATGTTAACATTTTTTCCTTTTTCCATGGCAATTCAAAAAAATAATTGTTATCATATTTATACAATGCAATCTCATTGTCATGGATCTCATGCTCATGTTACTATTAAGGCATGCATGTATCACCTATTTATTGACATTCTAAATTGTGAGGTTTATATCGTTTCTTTTATAAGATATATACTACTACGGCCTACAATTGAACTACCTATTGACATCCAACGATACCTTAATAGTGGGGATCAAATGCTTTAGTGGTATTTGGTGGTGAATCCTCTTTCCGCTCAAAAAAAGGGGAGGAACAATTAGAAGTCAATTCATTCCCCCAATTCAGAGTTGATATCTCTGGCTCTTCTCATCTCTCTACAGTTCGTACATCTTCTGATCCGGATTTATGAGTGGAACGAAATGAATAACAGACTGAATAAAATAACACAGAGATATGGAGAACAACAACAGATATCAAGTGAACAATAACTTCTATTGAATAAATAAAATAGGATGAAACTGTAAAACTTCAGAACTGAAACAACTTGCTCGAATGGTGGTAGTTATCTCTGAGAAGAGATGTGGCTGCTATGTGCATATGTCTGAGCAGAATGATTACAATGAGGCTTCAGAGGCCTTTTTAACATTACTCATGAATGCCAAAACCCTATACATCCAAAAACCTAACCCTAGGAGATGAAACGCCAAATGTTATGTGGGCCTCGATGGGTAAGTTGGTACCTCAACTTCCTGGGGTCATAATTTTTGCATATGACCTCTGTTTTAGGCACGTGATAGCCATTTGGAAAGGTATTTTCGATAACTACACATTATGTTGTCAAACTTTGACTATGTCTATAGTTTTACTATGGAAAGCCAAAAAAACATTGCTTAGGGCCCTGAAAGTACAGAAAGATGTACTAACATGAAAACTTCCAAAATAAGCCAGTTGGATTAGGTGGGTGGACATACAAAAACCTAACCCTAGGAGATGAAACGCCAAAATTTATGTGGGCCCCGATGGGTAAGTTGGTACCTCAACTTCCTAAGGTCGTAAATTTTTCTACGACCTTTGTTTTAGGCGCGTGATAGCCCATTGGAAAGGTATTTTCGAGAACTACACACTATGTCGTCAAACTCTGACTTTGTCTACAGTTTGACTATGGAAAGCCAAAAAAACATTGTTTAGGGCCCCAAAACGGCCCTGGAAGTACATAAAGATGTAATGAAATGAAAACTTCCAAAATAAGTCAGTTGGATTAGGTGGGCGGCCACCAATATCCATCTGGAATTTGTGTAGGGCTTCAGACAACCCCGGAAGTGTAGAACCCACAATTACAAAGAATTACAGAAGAATGTGATGAACTAAAAATTGTCAAGAGGAGTCAGTTGGAATAGGTGGGTGGCCACCAATATCCACTTGGATCAATCCTCCCCCTTTAGGAAGCAATGGTCTCCATTATGTTTAGTGCCCCCATCAGGTGAGGAAATTTCTACTGAATTTGGCTCCAGGTGAGCCACTTTCCTTGGTGCAGGAGTTTCCCTTCCTTGAAAACCTGATAAATTTGGAACCTCACTTGGTGAGTGCCCTTGACCTATGTGTCCACTATCTTATTAGTGGATGCATGTTCCATGTAGTCAGGGTTGATCTCTGTTCGTGTCAATTGTTCTGCAATCTCTGAGGTGTCCAATAATGGTGGAAAATATGGTCGGAGGAGGTCCACATTGAACACTAGGTGCAAGCCAAGGAAGGGGGGAGTGTTGAGCTTAAAATCATTGTCACCCATAGCCTTGGTGATAGTTTAAGGCCCGTAGTGAAGTGGATGAAGCTTCCGATGGGGCCTTGTAAGGCGTTCTTTCTGCAAATGTAACCAGACCTTGTCTCCCACCTAAAACTTGTGCGGTACCTGGTGTTGATCATGGTGATGCTTGTACTTAGCATTGGCTTTATGAAAAATCCCATGGACCTGTTGGTGGATGTACTGAATCCGCTCAATGAATATGGTGGCTTTGTCGGCCTCAGATTGAACATGGGAAGAATCTATCTATGTGGTTGAATGAGGTGGTGCAACATCAATGGGAACCAAGGGTTGAAATATCAGCCCCCCCTAAAAGGGGCTATGGTCAATGGAGTTATGGAGAGCCTTGTTGTAACTATGTTGAGCATAGGGAAGACTCTCATACCATGTACGTGGATTCTTAGAGTTATACATGCACAGGATGTGCACAATCATCTGATTGACGACCTTTGTTTGGCCATCGATTTGAGGGTGGAAGGCAGTGGATTTAGTGATCTTGGTGTCCAACAGTGACCAGAGACTTGACCAAAATGTTTTGAGGAACATGTTATCTCAATCAGAGATGATGGTCTTTGGTATCCCAAAATGGACCCACACTTGTTCGAAGAAGATCTTGGAAGTATATGTCACTGTGATTCTCTTCTTGTAGGTTGTGAGAATGGCCATCTTCAAAAACCAATCAACCACCACAAATATGCAATCATTGCCTTGCTTGGTGGATGAAAGACCAGACATGTAATCCATCGAGATGGATTCCCAAGGCCTCTCAAGAGTAGGAATAGGGGTTTATAAGCTTGTCTTCTTGATGGTTGGCTTGGCAATGGCATAGGCAGTGAAAGATATGATATACTTGTTGACGTCCTATCAAATTTTTGTCCAATAAAAATGTTTTTATAGAAATACCATAGTTTTATCCATGCTAAAACATCATGCCATCCGACTGTCGTGAGCCTCCCAAATCATCTTTGCACGCTCGCTTGCAGCGACACGAAGATGGCCTAGATGGCATAATAGTTCATCCTAAATGTGAAAATCGGTGACATTCGCGCCTATACCCAAGAGATGATAGGTGGTGGTGAATTGAAGATCTCATTGATAAATTTGGGGCCACTCAGATGCCTCGTGCCCATAGGAATGGATCACGGTGGTGAGTGCAGCCACGGGAGGTCGACTGAGGCAGTCAGTAACAAGATTTGTGCTCAATGTCTTATACTTGATGTTGATATGGAACTGATGTAGGTATGTGGACCAGTTTTGATGGTGGTTGTTCTAAAACTTCCCTTGTGTCTATATGAACTGCAAAGGCTTGTGATCAGTGTGGATGATTGTCTCCTTTCCCAAAATGTAATGTTTCCATTAATGGCAGGCTTGCACAATGGAATACATTTCCTTGTCATAGGTGGGGTATTTTCGAACGGTATCTGAGAGTGTCTCACTATGGTATGTTATTGGATGACCATGTTGAGTGAGAATTGTTCCTACAGCATAGTTGGATGCATCAGTCTCAATCTTGAATGGTTGTTGCAGATTGGGTAAGGAGAGTACTGGAGTTGAGCACAAGCGATGCTTCAGATCATTAAATGCTCGTTGTTTTGCCTTCCCCCGTGAGAATTTTTCCCTGGCACCACCCTTGGTCACTTGGCTAAGGGCCCATGCAATATGGGAGAATCCCAACACGAACCATCGGTAGAATTTGGCAAGTCTCAAGAAGCTCTGAAGCTCGGTTAGTGTGGTTGGGGCTGGCCAATCACGGATGACTTGGATCTTAGCTAGATCCACATGTACCCCATGCTCATCAACAATGTATCCCAAGTATTGGACCATGTTCATGCCAAAGGTGCATTTTTCCAAGTTGGCATATAGCTTGTGTTTTCGCAAAGTGCTCAAAACATTTTGAATATGCTGCATGTGCTCCTCCCAAGTTTTGTTGAAGATGAGGATGTCATCCAAATATACCACCACAAAAGAGTTGGTGAAGGGTCTCAATACATCATCCATCAACCTCATGAAAGTGGTTGGTGCATTTGTTAATCCAAAGGGCATGACCATCCATTCGAAAAGACCTTATTTAGATTTGAAAGTTGTCTTCCATACATCAGTCAGTTTGATGGGAACCTGGTGGTAGCCAGACTTTAGGTCAATCTTATTGAAGAAATTTTCCTCCTTGAGTTGTTCAATAAGGTCATCAATTCAGGGAATTGGGTACCGGTTCCTAACGGTGATTTTGTTTATTGCTCTATGATCAATTCAGAGCCACCAGGTCCCGTCTTTCTTCTACACTAGTCCAATCAGACTTTCACAAGGGGAGGAAATCGGTCTGATGTGCCCCTTTTGAAGAAGCTATTGGATCTGACACTTGATTTCATCATTTTCCATCAACAAGCAATGATAGACTGGTCCATTAGGCAGAGGTGCAACAAGGGTTAGATCAATTGGATGCTTGACTTGGCAGTGCGTCGATACCCCGGTGGGTGAGGAGAAGATGTCTATGTACTCTTCCACGATCTCGTCCACTTTCTTCTACTACAAAGAGAGGCTCTGTGTAGAGGCCACAGATGTGGTGGTGACCTTCTTCTTACTGTGTGCATGGATCTCAAATAAGACAAACTTCCCAGTCTTTGAAATGACCTCACTGCATTGCTTAGCAGAGATTAAAGAAATAGTGGTAGGTGGCACTACCTATGGTATCCTATATAATTGTCTACCCAAAGTAATAATAGAACTACGGGGTCTAGAATCATACATAGCATGTCACTTTCACAAATATGGTTGTCCTAAAAGAACATCATAAACTTCAAGGGGAGAAATATCACACAGTACCTCGTCTTTGAAGGGCTTGATGTCATAGGGAAGACGGCATTGTCAGCTGACGCGGAGATCTCTTCCTTGGCGAAGCTAGCCGATGGTGTAGAGTTGTGTATGCGGTATCATCAAGAGGTCCAACCACTTGATGACCTATACCGATATCATGTCCTTCTGACTGTTGCTAACGACAATGAAATGAAGCAGAGCCCCCTTTACCCACATCTGTGAGTGAAAGAGGTGTTCCCCTTGCTCTGGTTCTTCTGGTTCGCTTGGCTGGACATTGGTGGTAGCGACAGTGGAACTGGGTTCGAATTCGATAATTTGCTTCCCTCCTTCTGGATTTTATTTGGAGTTAGAATATGCCTCTAACTTGGAAGCTTTCAGCTCAGCCACCATTGACTGCTTGGAGTAACATTCTTCGGTGTTGTGCCAAGGAATTTTATGGTATTCACACCACTTTCCTGCGTCCTTTTTCAACTTCTCATCACCCTTCTTGTGTTTCGGCTTGGACTGATTGTTCTGAGAGTGGCCATTTTTGCTTTGTCCCTTGTTTTGTGGGTTGGGGCTACCTTTTCCTTGCTTCGGCTGTGAGGAGTTTGCAGATCCAAAATCTCGCATCTTCTACTTAAATTTCTGCTCGATCTTGACAAAATATCTATAAGCCGCACCTAATGATGTGATGTCCAAAAAATCCATTTCTGTTTGAATGTATCTATGCATACAGTCCTGGTATTTGAGCACCAGATGTCGTTCAGATTCTTTGATACCTAATTTGGTGCGAAAGGTATGGAAAATATTGGTGAAATCTAGTATTGTCTGGTCCCTTTCCTGACACAGCGTGGTCTATCTTGTGTACTAGTCCTCATAGCTTCCAACAAGGTAGTATTGTTCTTTAATGGCGTCCCTGAAGGAATCCCATGTGGGGGCGACCGAAAATATTTCAGATTCCTCTATGGCCCTTTGCTCAGAGTAAGTATCTCACTAGTCCTTAACATGGGTGATGGCCTTGAGGAGTGAAAAAGTAATATTTTCCCTGACAGAAAAATTATGGACCGAAAAGTAACCTTCGAGAAGATTCATCCTTTTATCTACAGCATCTGCATCAATCAGTCCTTCAAATAACGGAATGTCAAATTTTACTTGTACCTTGAAGGGGGTTGCATGGCCGCTTGATGAAGATGTGTCTCATGTGGGCAGTCGTCGAAGGATATGTGCAAAGTTTTCCATCACTTCGTTCCTTTGTCGTGCAAGGGCTTCCTTGAGCAACATTTTAAAAGGATATCTTGCTCCTTCATCTTTCTTCTCATCCCCCATGGGTTGTTGTCAGGATCGACACGACCGATCTTATAAAGGCTCTACTGATTCGAGTCCCAACTTCTTGTACCCAAATCTTGTTAAGTTTTGAGCTATTATTAGGTTTCTTTTCAATTTACTAGATAACAATAGCATAGGTAGGATCACTGAGAGAAACATAATCACAAGATAGACAACATTTATCCTTGGAAACCCTCATGGGGGAGAAAACCCAGCAAAAAAATCCTTAATATAGATAGCCAATACAATGCCAAGACAATAAGCCAAAACACTAGAGAATATCCAACACTAAACTATGCACTTCTCTCTTCCTTCTTCTCCCAACTACAGCTACCAAACTTGCACACTTGATGAGTGAATGAGTGAGTGTGATAATGAGGTGTTGGCTTCCTTTATTTATACGAATTGGCAGGCGTTGGAAAGGTGTCTCTTCACTGGGCAGAGTCGACTTGTCTTCTTAGTGGTTAAAACCACTTTAATTAGCCTGGGGGGTGACTTCTCAATTTGCACAATATATTTAAGGTTTGACCAATCCACAAAAGGGGATTGATCTAATTAATAATGACTTAATAAATAAATAGAATACTCTTTGCAGTTACAATATTTCAACACTCCCCCTTAGCAAGAAGGGTATTCTACAACATCATCAGAAGAGAGAGAGGGCAACAACATCAACAACATCTGGAACACTGACTGGCATATATATAAATCATCGAAATTTTTTCTCATCGTCGTCGTTCACAGCATCAAGTTGGAGTAGCATCATCATTCTTGTCATCATGAGACTAAAGTAACATCATCATCATCTTTAGCGTGAGGCTAAAGTAACATCATCATCTTCTTTAGCATGAGGCTAAAGTAATATCATCAACATCTTTAGCATGAGGCTAAAGTAACATCATCATCTTTTGCATTAACGTTGAACTAACATCATCATCATCATCTTCAGCGAGAAGCCGAAGTGGAATCATCATCATCTGCATCAACATGGATTAGTATAACACTAATACATCATCATCATAAATAACAGCACAAGGATGATACAACATCAACAACAACATCATCACAGCACAAAGTTTGGAGCATCATCAACATCAACACTAGGCTAGAAATATTCAGCACGAAGCTGGAATCTCAACAACATCAGCATGAAGTTAGCATCTCAACAACATCAGCACGAAGCTGGAAATCTTCAGCACAAGGTTAGCATCACAACAACATCAACATGAAGCTGGAAATATTCATCACGAGGCTAGCATCACAACAACATCAGCACGAAGTTGTAAATATTCAGCACTAGGCTAGCATCACAACAACATCATCACGAAGCTGGAAATCTTCAGCACTAGGCTGGCATCAACATCAGCCCAAAGCTGAAAATCTTCAACACAAGCCTGGCATCAACATCTTGTGGTACTCTGACAGATCCAAAGGATCTGCCCAAAAATCAAAATATTCCCTAGGATATAAAATCCTAACGGAGCTACCACTACTGACCAAAGCTATCATATACATGCACAAGTACTCTGACAGCCCATCCTTACGGACCTTCGGGATCTGTCCAGGGATGATCAGTCCCCTAGGATATAAAATCCTAACTGAGCTACCCTCTATTGGTCAGGATACCATAGTATCATCAACACTACTCCCCCTTTCGAGGGAGGTCCTTTCAGACTATACCAAGATTGTCTCGAAAGTGCTCAAACTTTACACTAGACAAAGGCTTGGTCAACACATCTACAACTTGTTCATTTGTGCCAACATATTGCATTTTAATGGCTCCTCTCTACATCATATCATGAATGAAGTGATACCGTATATCTATGTGCTTTGACTCAACATGGAACACATCATTTCTATACAAATCTAGTTATCACATAGGATCACGGTGGCTTCCATCTCCATACCAAAATAGATCTGTCAACAACATCTGAAACCATATGGATTCACAACTGGCAGACCATGTTGCAATATATTCCGCTTCTGTCATGCTGAGAGAAATATTGGATTGCTTCCTACTCTACCATGAAGTCATGCCTGGCCCCAGATTGAAACAACATCCTGAAGTTCTCTGTCTATCATAAACACTTCCAGCTCAATCTGAATCAGTATATCCATACAATCTGAAGTCATGATCTCTAGTATAGCAGAGACCAAAATCCAGCGTACCCTTAATGTATCTCATCACATGTTTTGTATCATCAAGGTGAACATGTCTGGGTTCTACCAGATACCAACTCAAGGAAAAACATATATCTAGCCTGGTATTTGTCTGATACATCACCAAGCCAATAGTCTGTATGTACAAAGTAGCATCAACCATTTCTGACGAGGTATCTACCAGGAACATCAACTTCGTTTCCATGGGTGTGTACATGGATTTACATTCCAACATGTCAAACTTCTTCATTATTTCAACTGCATACTTCCCTTGGTTGAGGAAGATCTTCTCTGGGCTCTGCCAAACTTCAAGATCTAAGAGATAAAGCATTAGGTATTTCATCAAACTCTGTAGCGAGCTTCTTCTGCAATATGTGATGAGCTTTTCTTCATCTTGTCAAGAATACATCATCTACATATAGTAGCAACAATATAACTAGCTCATCATTCATAACCTTGAAGTAAAGGTTAGAATCAGTTTTACTCTTGGTAAAGCCCAAGCTCGTCAGGAAACTATTAGTTTTGTCATGCCAAGCTTAGGAGCTTGCTTCATCTTGCAGACATGAGTCTTTCTATCTTCAACTTCAAATCAAATTTTCACATCATTTTGTTCCAACCTGGTACAATTGCTCAGCTGCAACTCACTCTGCACAATCATGTGCTAGCTCTATGTGCTCTCTGCAAAGCACTATCTGTCTCACTGCTTGAGAGTATGTCCTCTCCTCTTTCTGCAACTGTTCCTTTTGGAACTAGGACTCTGCACCTGTAGTTGCTCTGAATTTGAGAATGGTTGCTCCATTCTCACTGTGACTGTTGAAATCTGAAAGTAGCTCCTCTACTTCATCACGACAACAACTTCATATGAAACTAAGATTGGCTCAATAATTGATACTGAAGGTATCTCTTCTTCTTTCATGGAGGTAACTCTATCTTTTATTGTAGTCATGTCTCCATGACCCAACTAATGTACTACACAAACTGCCACTCAATTTTAAATATGGGGATTTCTCCCCCTACATATCATACTATATATGAATCATGGTTGTTCTGGTTGTCTTCATGAATACTGGAACTATTTCTTCAATTACTGGAGTAAGTGTATCGTCATAGTCTTCTCCCTCTTGCTGGGAAAATCCTATGGACACACATCAGGCTTTGTACATCTGCAACATGCTTGATTTGTATAGATCAATCTTGGAAGTCAATACTGACTTATCTTCTAGTCTCACGGAAGAATCCATATCCTAGTCTTTCTAACTGGCTTCCTTCTCTATTACTGAAACAAGGGAATCTTCTAGGATATTTCATATCTCCTAGTAGTTTCTAAAGCTATGATCTAGTCTTCTCATGGCATCTGTCTCCCGGTCCTGGGAGATGTATCTTCATCTTATCCTTTATGAGATCGGGCTTACTCTCGATTTCTTTTGAGTCTAAAAAAACTTCATCATCTCTTGCAGGGTATACTTGGTGTTGAATACCAAGTCTAAATATGAAAGGTTGAGTCATACTTCAAACGAGTTCTGCTTTCTGTCAAGGTGGCTTCATTATCCTTTGACCAATTCTTTTTTGAGTTCTAATGTTTGGTCATCTTTGGAGCCTTCCGCTCCTTACAATCAATCTCCATATGAGATACTCTGGATCTCAAAATATAGCTTCTTCTTCATATAATGTGTTTCCTTGTGTAACCTTCACTATAGCTTCCTTAGGGTTATCACATGTGACCTGAACCAAGGTCAACAAAACAACAAGCAAGAATAATACTCTTTTGATAATAGTAATAAAATGATAGCACGAATAATCGTCACAATAGCTCCTTTAGAACTATCACTTGTGACATGTTTGAAACAAAGATCAAAAGTAAGAAATACAATATGAAATGAGATCAACACTCTTCTAGTGTTGTGATCAAACATTCATCCATGGTAACCTGAAACCAACACAAGAAGTTTCTCCTAGAGGAGATGTTAGTTGTATCTGGTAAATGATTACATTAAGCATTTATCTCAATATCCTCACATGCTACCAATCATAATACTTTTCAGAGACTGCTACCTCAATTATAGTGTTTACCTGTAATGGGGTAGTTATCAACTTTGTCATGTGCAACTTTGAATCTTATCAACTTAATTAATCAAACCTGGAACCTGGAGTCTTGTCCTCAAGATGAGTGTGTTGTTTTTCTTTCAAGTCTCCTTCACTCAAGATGACAAGTGATTTCTTCAACCTATCTTCTATACTAAGACAATATGTTATCTTGAAAAAAAATTGGGTAAGAGAATAAACTCTATGATCTCAACTTTAATCCATCTAATACCTTGAATTTAATTTTGACCAAAGGTTAGTATGATGGTCATAGCTTCAACATGCAACCTAGATCAAAATAATGGCATAACAATTAGATTCATATCAGAATAATCAAACCTGGGTTGCATTATTCCTCTCAATGTGTTGGATCTTGAGATCCTTCTAGATCTATGGCAAGAGATCCCTTCTTCTGCAAATACCCTTTAAATCTTAATTGCTTAAACATATGTGAGTACATACCTCTGATAACATTTGCAGGTAGTGGCACCATCTAGTAGCAGTAGTAATAATTACCAACCCTTCTAAAACTTGAAGGGTGACTGCAACTAGTACTGCAGTTGATACTTCAACTCACACTGCAACTACAATCGATACTGCAACTGATTCTGAAACTGCAATTGCAACTGCAACTTAGGGTTATATGAGGAAACCCTAATTTTTCAAACTTCAAATTTTGAAATTTTGAACTAGGGACTAGATGAGATGAGATGAGGCAAGTAAGCTGGTGCACTCAGATTTATGAAAATCCAAATTTTACCCCTTGAAACTAAGCTTGCAGAAATCTAGGATGGTACTTCTAGTACTAGTTCTGGTTTCCTGGTTTTCTGGTACTTCTAGTTTTCTGGTTTTCTGGTACTTTTGGTTTTCTTGTACTAGTCAAAACTAGGGTTTGACTTTTCAGAGTATCTGGCCACTGAAAAGGTGCGCTCAAGGTGCCAAAGAGTTCCCTAGGCTATGGCGCACTTTTCTATATGGTTTTTAGACTGATATTCCTCTCCAACAAAAAGCCCTAATTTTCTTGTACGACAACAATGACGATTTTGCTTATCCAGTGAAAGGTGCTCTTTTTAGCTTAGCTCTTATACCATGTTAAGTTTTGAGCTATTATTAGGTTTCTTTTCAATTTACTAGATAACAATAGCATAGGTAGGATCACTGAGAGAAGCACAATCACAAGATACACAACATTTATCCTGGGAAACCCTCATGGGGGAGAAAACCCAACAAAAACTTCCTTAATATAGATAGTCAATACAATGCCAAGACAATAAGCCAAAACACTAGAGAATATCCAACACTGAGCAATGCACCTCTCTCTTCCTTCTTCTCCCAACTATAGCTACCAAACTTGCACACTTGATGAGTGAATGAGTGAATGTGATAATGAGGCATTGGCTTCCTTTATTTATATGAACTGGCAGGCGTTGAAAAGGTCTCTCTTCATTGCGCAGGGTCGACTTGTCTTCTTAGTGGTTAAAACCACTTTAATTAGCCTGGGGGGCGATTTCTCAATTTGCACAATATATTTAAGGTTTGACCAATACACAAAAGGGGATTTGCTCAATTAAAATGCCTCACATGATCAATTCACAAAAGGGGATTGATCTGATTAATAATGACTCAATAAATAAATAGAATACTCTTTGCAGTTACAATATTTCAACAGATCTTGTCAGGGACATGCACGAAAAAATAAATAAATGAAGAGCAGTTCGCTCTAATACCACTAATCCAGATTTATGAGTGGAACGAAATGAATAACAGACTGAATACAATAACACAGAGATACGAAGAACAACAATAGATATCCAGTGAATGATAACTTCTATTGAATAAATAAAATAGGTTGAAATTGTAAAACTGCAGAACTGAAACAACTTGCTCGAATGGTGGTAGCTCTCTCTGAGAAGAGATGTGGTTGCTACACGCATCCGTCTAAGCAGAATGATTATAATGAGGCTCTAGAGGCATTTTTAACATTACTCATGAATGTCAAAACCCTAGACATCCAAAAACCTAACCCTAGGAGATGAAACACCAAAAGTTATGTGGACCCTGATGGGTAAGTTGGTACATCAACTTCCCAGGGTCGTAACTTTTGCATATGACCTATGTTTTGGGCGCGTAATAGCCCGTTGGAAAGGTCTTTTCGAGAACTACACATTATGTCATCAAACTCTGACTTTGTCTATAGTTTGACTATGGCAAGCCAAAAAAAAACATTGTTTAGGGCCCCAAAACGGCCCTAGAAGTACATAAAGCTGTACTGACATGAAAACTTCCAAAATAAGCCAGTTGGATTAGGTGGGCGGCCACCAATATCCACTTCGAAGCTGTGCAGGGCTTCAGACAGCCCCAGAAGTGTAGAACCCACAATTACAAAGAATTACAGAAAAATGTGTTGAACTAAAAATTGTCAAGAGGAGCCAGTTGGAATAGGTGGGTGGCCACCAATATCCACCTGGATCATCTTCTGCACATGATTCAACGGACCTCATAGTTGTACATATTCCGCATAGACCTCATAGTTGTACATCTTGTGCACACGATTCAATAGATGTCACATAAGATCTCAGGCAACCTGGTAGAAGATTCAGGCAGGTATTTCAGTGAATGTTATGGCATTAACCTTTTGTTTCTATTCTCATTGCTATATAGTTCTTTGGTTTCTGCAATTCTTTATGTTACTTTAGGAAAAAAAATAGTCAAAGTCATTACAACAATATAATCATTATGAGCTTAACATGTCACTTGAGGGAATTGAAACAAGTTAGGGAGGATAAAAACCATTCATCCCAACCACTCAAGCTAAACTCGATTAACAACAAACACATTTTACTATATCAAATAACATGTGCTTAAAAAGTTTTAGCTCACTTACTTTTTTATATTTTTGGTGATAATAGTACCAAAACATGATGACTTTATAAACCAAAATAAATAGTTTAGTTTATATTTTTGAATTTTTATTACATATATATTATTGCTGATTAGATTGTTTATATATTAATCTAATGTTTTTGGAATTTTTGTTTGTTATATATATATATATATATATATATATATATATATATATATTTGTTTTTATTTTTGTTTTTTATATTAATTTTAAAATTTTAATTTGTATTTTTAAGTTTTTTTGTTTTTTAATTTTTTATATTTTTAGTTTAATTATATATAGAGATAGTTTGGTAGGATAGTTGGAGTGATTGAGTATTGTGAATTATAAATAAATAAAAAAATCAAATTTATCTACTATTTAATTATTATATATTTTTAATGTTTTGTTTAGTTTAATTATATTGTTTTTAATTATTTACTCGAATTTTCAAATATAATAATAAAAACAATTTATTTAATATGATGTTTAAAAAAATCCAAAAAATTATAATTAATAACCATCTCTCGATTTGAAAGGAGAATTAAGACTCCTTGAACCTGAGCGGTTGAAATCAAGTGGTGTTGTCCCTTTCGTTCGTATCGAACGGTACCGTTCGCCCTCCAGTTACAGCGATGTATACCGAACTCTTTATTAACGGTACCGTTCGGCCTCCAGTTACAACGAGTTGTTGATGAAATCTTTAAGTATCAAGCGTTTGACAAAATGTCTGCATGCCAAGTGTTTGAAGAAACTTATGTTTGGCAAATCTTCATTTCAAATCAGATTTATTATGATACATATGCTCTATGGAAAATGTTAGATGTCCCATAAGTCACTTTAGGTGGAACAATAACTTCATAAAATTGATTCATTCAATTTAGATAAAGAATTAGTTCCTTCTTAAATTTAACTCCTCCAAAGATACAATTAGTCTCTATTCAGATAAGGAATTAGTTCCCTCCGTAAATCTAACTCCTCCAAAGATACAATTAGTCTTTATTGATCCTTTTTCAGTGGGATGGCAAGAAGTTACAATTACAAGAAGAAGGATAAAAAGGAAAATTTGATGATTGTTTTGTAAAAGATAAGATATATGTATAATAAATAGTATGTGTACTTTCTTCTATACTCTTGTACTTAGTGTAGTTTTACATATATACTCTTGCTAATACTTGTTCTTATGTATTGTGTCATTTGCACCTTAAGAATGTGATTTCTTTACTTAATGAATAGAAATTTCAATTTTTTTTAAGAAAAGAAAAAGTTATTCATCATAATCATAATTAAGATTTAAGTGTAATGTTTTTAAGAAAACATAACTCAACATTACAATTAAGATTAACTAAAAAAGGTGAGTATTATTTTTTTTTTGTTAGAAGTGTCTATTTTTGTTGTTAAACGGACATACAAAACTTAAAATATACAAAATAGAGCAAAATCTAACTTAATGAAAATTTCCACTATAGGGGAAGAGGAAAGGGGGGCTATGGGAAAATAAATCCTCTATTGTCAAGTCTTTCTATTGTGTACCTTAAAGTAAGCCATCCGCCTTCTTTGACTTATCAACCAATCACTGAATTCATGTAAAAAGTTGGTGGAGAAAGTCTTTGCATGCAGTTATGAGAGCATGGGCTAGGTACAGAAGTAACATTCCCATAGTCAGAAGTAAGGTCAGTCATCATTTTCCACCAATCCTTTGATTGTCATTGACTCTAACATTGTTGGAAGCACTCTCACATTCATAATATATGTAGTTCATATTGCGTTCTCCATTGCCAACCCATAACAATCTAGAAATTAACCAAAATCAAAACCGAGAAGAGGAAAATTGTAGACTTGGGAAAAAATATATTTGCATGTAGGTGAACATAGAGGCTAGGCAAGATAAGAATTCATCACCATTCATTTTTTGCTCTAAGTTAAATGCTTGAAAGCCTAGTATTGTTCTTGCAAGCAATTCTCAGCAAGCATATAAAAAATTGGGTTCTTTCTATCCACATTGAAGTGCAATAGAGAGAAGAATGTATCCAAGGGACTATTGAATAGAGAAAGAGAAGATCTTCCTTGTGTTGTGTGGGGTGGYGGAAGAGAGTTCTTGGTTGTCAAAGGTTGAATGAGATGCTTGTAATGCTTTGTAGTGAATAGATTGGTTGGGCATGAGAGTAGATGGGTTGGATTGAGAGAGATATACACMTGTAGCTTTGTTCCTTCACCTTAGTGAACTCATAACATGGCTTGGGGTGGTATCTACATTGGATACCTATGGTTGGGTGGAAAATCACTCTTTTAGAGCCAATTTCTTGGACCAATCTYTGTTAAAAGATAAKTCTTCCTTTGTTGTTTATCAATATGMAAAATTATCATTATTCTTTGTTATAGAAAATTTGTGTATTATGCATGTTGTGTAACTATTTCTAATTATATTCATGGGTATTTGGTTGTCGTGAAATTCTGAGAATCCATACTAGCTTAATTTTTTGCATCATTTTAATTCGCACTTGCATGCATTTTATTTAATTGTGGTCCTTCTTGGGAGGCTTATTCAATTACTATTATGAGGAAATTGCCTCTTAGGACCGGAATTTGAGATCCTTCTTCATGTTACCTATCTCATGGTTGAGCATGATGGACGGGGATGCTACAATATGGGGTAGTCAAACCTATAGAGCACATCTTCAAAAAGAAATTATGTTGTCACCTTTGACGTGGTTTCTCTAATTGCTTGGGCCTTTACTAAATCAGTTAATAGGTCGGTGGCCACAACTATGTATTGGAATTGTGTCTTCTTTTCAAGCACAAAAGAGCTAAAGAAATATATACCCCAATGTTCAGAATGTTGCATCGAAGGAATTGGGTGGAGTTCATTATAGTTATGATTTGTAGTTTAGTACTACCTTTTGGCATTACTTGCACTTCTTTACCCATTTGAAGCAATCCTTAAAAAATGTGGGCCACCATAAACATGATCAAAGGATTTGTTGGGCTATTCTTGTCAAAGTGATGCAGGAGCATCGCAAGCAGCCAGCCAAA
>JASDQU010371380.1:174078-186525 GCA_032191745.1 Picea mariana | reverse complement strand
AAGTTTGAGTACTTTCATAAGAGACTTGTCCTGGTGGAGAATGTCCCCTTAGCTGAGAGGGAGTGTTGATGATTATAGCTTCATGAGACATCCTCCAAGACACGTTCTCCTCTGAAACTGAATTGATTTGACTTGTGAAAGAGCCCATGTGTTGGGTGCTCCTCTCTGGACTGGGATGAGACGATGTATGCCCCTGTGTGGGGTGAGGATTCTCATGAGATGAGTTTGTTTTTCCTCTATGGATTGAGATGAAACGATGTGTACCCCTGTGTGGGGTGAAGGTGCCCATGTGATGGGTGTGTGTCAGACTCTAGACTGAGTTGTTATGACATGTGGTCTCCTGCCTTGTGGACTCAGTTGAGTTAGGTTTGAGATGGTACTCCGGATGATTCTCCTGTGGACTCAGTGAGATAGAGATATGTTGAGTAGGACATCCTTATGGCTGAGCACAGGTGGACGTGTCCCTAGTGGATGTGTGAATCCCTTTCTATATTGTCTGAGAGTAAGATTTACATGTAACCCTAATTGTGGTGTAAAGGGTACAGGTTGGCTCCACCATATGTGAAAGATAATTAATGTTTATTGTAATAAATTAATTATTTTCTAAGTTATTGAGGTCGGCCATGTTGTGTCAATAGATACCACTTTTGGTCTATTCAGACTAGTATAAATAAAGGTGATTTCCCCATTGAGGAAACACACAAGTCACTTGTCATTTCATAATTTCAGCAAGTAAATTTTCTAGGGATGAAGTGTGCACCTCTCTTGGGAACAAGTTTTAAGGTAGTAGAGCACCCTCTTGTGTTCATTAGGGTTTCATAGTTGGAGGATATTCTCTTGAGAATATAACAAAGGGTTGATGGGTTTTTCTCCCTTGTTGAGAAGGGTTTTCCGAGGATATTTCTTGTGTTCTTGTGCATGGTTATTCTTCTTGTGATCTTGGTTATTGCAGCACTTGCACATTGTGTAGCTGCATTTTTTTATGGTTCGGGTAAATGCTAAAATGAAATAAATCTCATGCTTGAGCCTAACATAGTGAAAATTCAACATATAAGACGAGTGAAGAGAATGGATATCTATCTCCAACCATTGATTGATGAATTTAAGTAATTATGGGAAGGGATAAATGTATATGATGTATCAAAACCCATCCCAATGAAAATGTATTTTATGTTATATATAATATGTGCGTACACCATGCACAATTATTTAGGACTAGGAGTTTTCTCTGGTAAGCATGTTGATTGATTTGTTTATATATATAATGTTATTTGGCATACTTCATTATATTTTTGACACTAACATGCTATGAATATGATAACATCGCGGGTCTTGTAACAAAAGGGTATAATGGATGTAGATGTTATGGACCTTCTATAAATGTTAGGTGGTACAACCACCTACGAAATTTGGTGTACAACTTTTCAAGGGTATTCCTCCCAGAAGACCACCCTTACAGAAGAGTTGCATTTTATTTCAATGGTAAACCAAAGAGAACCTAGAGACCTGAAATAATGACATTGATAGATTGGATTACAGCATATGACACATAAAAGGAGAAGGAAATTGTAGAATTGTTTGATTTAGATGGGGAACCTATCTTCGATGATCCTGAATTTTTCGACGCCTATGTTGAGAAAATTCCCATTGGGATGAAAAGGAAATATGTATTTTATGAGCTTCCATATTGGGAGCATATTAAGATTGGCCACTTACTATATCCCATGCATATATTCAAAAATGTCTCATATTCTTTTTGGAGGCACATATAATTGAATAAAAGTGATACATTGATTGTTAGGAGAGGCATTATTGCTTCAAATACTAAAAAGAGAAATTGGCCAATAAAAGAAACTAGAGGAGATCTTGGTCCCTCATGGTCTTTTAAAGAAGGTGATGTCCCATGGATTTTGAAGAAAGATGATATGTATATGGAAAAGGATGTTATATTTGGTGTGAAGGAATCTTCTTTATATGGGTTGCCTCTATGACATCGATTCATTGTAGAAGAGAAATTGTCGAGGTTGAAATCACATGACCATTTGAACATTCTAAGGGTATGTATGTTGAATACATTATTCTTCTTCTATATTGTCGAAACAAATATGTTATGCACTCACAGTTTTATGGAAATTAATGATATGAGTGTCTATTTTGTAGTGTCATTATCCTTTGCTCATGCATGGTTATGTGAACCATGACTTCCCCCAAGACCTGCAATGTGTCATATCAAAACTATCTACATTTTTACATTGAATCACATCAAAAGATATTCATATGTCTATCATTCCACAGTGGCATTGAGAGATAGTTGATATTGTTTATATGTTTGAGAAGGAAATTACCACGAGTTTTATGGACTTACAATTTCATCTTCTAATTCACCTACCTGATGAGGTTGAATTAGTTGGGGTGCTCTCATCTCGTTGTATTTTCTTCTTAGAGAGGTACATGGAAAAATTGAAGGGGCTTGTTCAACAAAGGGGAAAATCAGAGGGGTATATAGTATATGAGTCATTCTATTATTCCAGTGAGTACATCAAGCAAATCGACGACACAACAGGGGCATACGTTTTAGACGACCACCAATATGAGGACAAAAGGGAAGGGGAGATACTCCAAATGAATGGGAAAAGGTGCTTGATAAAGAGTAAGTCATTTATATTTTGTCAATTTAGTACAAAGAAATTTTTTACATTGAAGTTGATTATATATATCTGATATCATGCTATTTGTTTTGAATTATTGTTTACATCATTGAATTTAGAAATTGATTCCATCAATAAAAAAATTATTTAAGTTGATAATATGTATTTGATCTCATGCTATTTGTTTTAACTTTGTGTATACATCAACAAATTTAGAAATTGATGTCATCAATAAATTAGTTCTTTACAATGCGAAGGAAACGCGACCATAGGTTGCGTTGTATGAAGAGATAAGAAGGAAATGCGGAAGTGACAGGAAAACATTCAGACGGTTGAATGGTAGAAGCATTCCTTATCCTAATCATTTAAAAGAAAATATGCCAAAATTATGTCCCAACAATTGGGTGGTTGACCAGATACAAGAGAAATATGCAGTGTCTAGTCGTAACCCATGTGGAGAAGATATGGATGCAGTAAACATAGGGATCAAGTTCAACAAATCTATAATAACCTCTCTGAGTATCACGTTCAATTTGTAATATTGTACATTTGAATTGTAACATATATTATGTTTTTATTAATGCTTGGGTTATTAGACATGTGACATTGTCCTTTGTTCACATTTTTACAGGTGCATTTGTTCCCATCTATGTGGGCATATGGACATCATTTTCACACTGAGTATATTGACAATGGACACATCACACAATATTGTGGAGTGAAGGTCGATTTCAACCAATATAGTCATGCTAGCCACCATGATAAAATCCTAATAGGGGGAAATTTAGGTTATATTGGAAAGATACAAGAAATCATGCAAGCAAAATTATCATTGTTTCAATGTGTTATTTTTTGTTGGAAGTGGTGGGATACCTTCGACCGGAGAAATGTAATGGAAGTTGTTATAGTGAGATAATATGTATTAACTCTAAAAAAATGTAGGTTGAAACTAAGGAGCCTTACGTTTTCCCAAAATATTGCAACCAATTTTTTTTTTACCCAGATGTGTTGGATGGGGATTGGTGGTTCTTACTGAGACATGATCCTAGATCTAAACATCTTTTTGAGAACAACAATTTTATAATTCCAAACGAGTAAGATAATCAGGGTGATAGCAACGAAGACTGATTTGTAAATGTTTTGTTTCGACATTTATATTGTGGATGTGTCATTTTATTTTGGGTATCTATAATGGCCAATTATTATTATTTTTTTTCATTTTATAATTATGTTGGATATGAAAAGTTAACAACCATTTATGACCACCATATTGAAAATACATTAAATAGTACAAGCATAAGATGCGGTTTTGATATATTTTTAATGTCATAGTTATTGTTTATTATATCAAATTTTTGTTGTATTGTATTGACATATGTTTATGTTAACATTTGAATTACTAAGAATTAATTGAGATATCACAAAGTTGGTGATGTACAAAAAGATTTATTTTAAATTATAATTTATTTAACAAAAAAAATGAAGATATTAAAAAATCAAACGTCAAAATTTGTATTGTTTGGAAAAATTAAAATTCAAATAAATATATACTTATTTTAATGGAACTTCTAAACATGATTCCAACAAAATAACTTCATGCAACATCTATGATTTTGGAATCACACTTGTGGTTTTCGCATTACCAACTTTTATGGCATTCCCAACCTTAACTAGTGCAGCTATCATGGACTTCACATATTCCACTCCATCCTTTAGTTTTATAATCATATAAACTTATACTAATCATTTTTTTTACATTTTCCTTGAAATAAGTGTCAATATAGGAAGGACATGGAAATTCTAAACGAATCTTTTTCTAGAGCCTAGTTAGAATTAAGAAAAATTTTAATGATCCATACTTATCTAAAAGTATATAAACCTTTGTCAATTTTACTAATTCTTAAAATACTAATTATATAATGTTTGGTGATATTATTTTTTAATAGAAGATTCATAAAGATAGTATTAGAGTAAACAATTGTGAAAGCATTTCATCGAAAATGTATAGGTCATTAAAATATATTATTGTTCTTTATATTTAGTATTTTAAATTTAATTAACTAAATTTCATATATTTTAATAGTTGGATAATATAAATTAATAAAATCTTTGGAAAAATAAACATTAATAAAATGTAACAATTGTGATTTTAGTAAACAATTATATTATAACTTTGTCTTGTGAATTTTGAATAATAAAAATTAAAAAAAACAGTATCATTATTACATCATCATCATTGTTATTAGTGAATAATTATATTATAATGTTATTATTATAATATATGAAAAAGACATAATTATTCAAATCACAATCATTTCACTCATCATATTTAATTATTTTTGTTTTTAAATACATTTAATCATCTTGTTGGATGAGAAACAATTCACTTGAAGAAGAGTTAAACATTATATGGCATTGATGGTTATAACTTTTTGAAATTACAATCCATATTAAACGATTTCATAAAAGCAAAGTTATACATTATATGGAAACTATAAATTTAAAAGAGTGATACATCTCAAATTTAACTTAAAAACAAAGAAATCATTAACAATATCAATCATTAGCATGTTCATAATAAATTTTTTATATCAAACAACAACAACCACAACATTATATGAAAAACATAATATACATGAGCAATATACATATGAATATACATGTCAAACATACATATCAACAAAATCTGCAATAAACATTGTCATATATACATCTCAAGTCAAATATAAAACAATGAATGTACATGTCAATCAATACCACTAGTAGCTAGGTCCACCACCAGAGCCAGATGCATTAGTGTCTCTACTACCAGAGGTAGAGGGTCTATCAATGATAGTGTCATAAAGAAATGTCGACATAATTACACTATCAAATATCTCTCCATCAAGATCATCAACCTGTGTAGCAATACTTGATGTGAATATAGTGTCCAAAGCATCAAAATCTTGTGACACATGTGGAGGAGGATCGATGGATGATGACGCATGTGGAGGAGAAGGACAAGGATAGGTGGATGGTGACACAAGTGGAGGAGGAGGACAATCAGTGGATGGTGACACATGTGAAGAAGAAGCAGGAGGATAGGTGGATGGTACAAACACATGTGGAGGGGGAGGATGAGGTCAAGGATAATACGTGGATGGAGAATACACATGTGGAGGAGGAGGAGGAGGAGGAGGAGGATCGAACGTGGAAGCAGGTTTAGACACATGTGGAGGGGAAGTAGGAGGATCGATGGATGGTGAAGATTCATGTGGAGGAGAAGGAGGAGGAGGACCACGTGGTGGAGTATAGGATGTGGATGGGTCTGATGATGAACCAGATGGATTAGGATCATGAGCAGGACCCCTCAACCTTGTGATGAGGTTGACGACACCGACAATATGATGCATCAACAACGTGATGTCACGAGGTAGACTCATCCATATTGTAGAGAGATATGGTACCCATAATATGTCTCTAACTGGTGTGGGTACTACTTGGTGACTAATGATGGGAGTGCATAGGTGATCTAACACCTCTATCTGAACTCTTCGATCCTGCGTGGCATATGGGGTATATATATTTGTTGATCAAAAATTTGGTCACCTTAATTTTCCGCTCTTTGGAATAAAACAAAAATTATCAAAAGAAATAATTTTCCTGTGCTCATCAACTCATGGTGTAGCCATCAATCCCATCTTCATCATACATTTTGTGGAATTAAAATATGAGTCTATAGGCTCAAGGTATTCATAATTTTGTCCAGAAGTCCGATAGAGAGATTGCAAAAAAACTTTGAAGAATTGCAAGAAGAATTTTTCTAAGTGTTTTGGCCCTTTTTCCTCTCCATTTTTGAATTTTTTACTAAGTACTATCATCTTCCATCTCCTCTCCATCTTCACACTTAACTATTTTCCTCTCTCATACTCTCTTATCCCTTCACTTCTTTTCTCATTCCATACTTAGCCATTTTTCTCATTACTCTCTTATTTCCTTATCCATCCCTCTCATACTTAGTCTCATTTTCCCTTCTCTACTCCCCTTCCTTACTAATTTTCTTACTACTCTCCTTAACCATTTTTCCCTCCTCTCCATACTTAACCATTTTTCCTCATTCACGCAACTCTGTGAATTCTTCATATTATTTTAATATTGTTTCTCTTATTCTAAGTTTTATAAGCATATATCCGAGTGACACGCGATAGGTGACTAGATGGTGATTGGATGTGACGTGTCATACATCTACAAGTTGACTGGGTGATGACAGGGTAGTGATTGGGTGACCAAAATATTACTAAGATATGTATTTTTCTAAGGCATTAAGATATAAGAAAAGGCAATACTTCCATAAAGGCACTACTTCCATAAGATCATTTACTTCACATGAATAATAAGGAAGGAATTTACATTATAAACACTAATGTTTCAACTACCACAATGCATGTGGAATCAAAAGAGGGAATATTTAATCAAGGGCTAAGATTGATCCACAAATTAAATGATGGGTGTTAATCAACGATCTTCCAGATCTTATAACTCAATATCTAAGTGCCAATTTTGGGAAAACCATACCTCATTGGAAAGGTAATTCAACAAGGAAGATGATAGAATTGGTTTTAAGAGATGAAATTGGCCATAATTCTCTCAAAAATTAAATGAACAGTCAGCTCTATTTTCATGTTTTGTTGGTAAATTTGTTTAGAACCTCAACTTCCCGAGGCTATAACTTGAGATATGGAACTCCAATTCTAACTCAAGAGGACTCATTGGAAATATGGGATGATGAATATTTCATATAGAATAGTTTCCATCACTGAAAGGTCAAATATCATGCTCAAAAAATTAAAACACAATCCACTTTTTAAAAGACGGTTAATTTGAAAATTTGAAAATAAAAGTTTATTAAAGAGTAAATGGGCCTTTCTTCAAGGCATGAATTTTAATGACAAAGATTAATTAATGGGGCTTCAATAAATAATTAATTAAAGTGATTACTCCAAAAATGAAGCATGGGGAAACTACTTCAAGAAGTTTTCCCTAACTAATTCATGAAGTTTTGAGAGAAGATTTTAAAAAGGCAAGAGAAGGAATCACAGATCATCAAGAGGTAAGCAATGAGAAGTCTCTATAGTAGTGAAGAGTATTCAAGAAGAAAATGTATATCTTTCCAAGATTCTATGAATTGGTCTGCTAGAAATTTTTTTCCTGCATGTTCTTCTTTCTATTTATTTCCATCAAATATTTCAAGTATTTTCAAACAAACATGAACATTGGGGTCTCAGCAGTTATTTCTCTAAGTTCTTCAGTCATCTTGTAATATTTAAGATTCAGAGGAGAAACATCACTCCTTGTAAAAATGAAATTTGTATTTCATTCAATTTATTATTTGTCATTGATATTTTGTAGAGGTTGTTTCATCCCTCTTGTTTCTGACTTTATTAAATTTTTCGTATTTGGGATATTGTTATAAATTTATTCTGAAAAGAACTATTTTGAGACACTACATTAGTGATTTATCAATATTTGAGTTGAAAGAATGTGATTTCAAATGTATTTTCTATCAAAATATCTTTGAGTTCCAAAGAAATACTCATTTAAATTTATTCTAAGACCTGTCCATTTTTACTTCCTCTTTCAAAATTCATAGCAGATTTAAGGTAAATTTTATCTTACAAGAAAGCCATAATGTTTGTTGAAAGGAGATTCCAAAACCTTGTGGACAGAACTCTCTGCTCACACACTTTATCTTTCTTTTATTCAAATGATATGATGTATATTTGTATAATTGTACATAAGGGTTGTGTATTTGTATATATAATCTTTGTTGGGAGATCTTTCATTAGCTGTAAAATCATATAAAGAAATCTTCCAACATTTTAGTCAAAGAGGAGTATCGCCTCTATAAAAATGAAGGGGGATTCATATCCTTGTGAGGTTGTTGTTTGGATTGTAACCAATCTAAATATCAACAGTATTGTAGGTTATCCCTATGCCTCATCCATCTCCTCATCATGTTGGGGAGGCTCATCCCCAACACATGTGCCAATATCTGCAAAACAATAGACAATAATAATAAGATAAGTGAAAAAAATTGTTACAATAAATTACATGTGAATTAAATAATACATAAAAATATGCAACTAGATTTATCAAAACATAATGATAATATTACCTCTCTTATTTGGTGGCTCAACTATTGTAAACATGATGTTTGGACATCCTCTTCAATCCATCCTTGCATACAATTATTGTAAAATATTGAGGACGAGATTGTCTTCTCTAGCCAAAAAATCACATATATCCCTACTGACCGAAGTATAGCGAAACTCGAGTTATCCCTTCTTGGGAAACAACTGCCCCCACATGTGCATATGCACATCAAGCATAGGCCTAGCAAGAAAGCGGGGTACTACTAGTTGAGTGGTATTAACCCTCTCAAAAAATAATGTAAATACTTATGATGTGAATGGGAAGATATTTTCCCATTTAAAACGGTGCGATAATGATCTAATGCAAAACAAAATTGTCTCAAAATAATCCCCAACCACCTAATCAATTGAGGCCTCTGCACTAAACTATATACATAATGAAAGAAAAAGAAATTAATGTGCTTCCCATTAGAGCTAATGTGTGATAGTGTCAAGATAATAAGACATGGAAACCTAACCTCCTCTCTAACAAATGAACATATCTGCAACTAACCATCATGAACCTAAAATTCCAAAGAGGAACGAATGTCTGGACAGACATATCTCTACACATATGTTAGATGGGTCTCTCCTACAACACCATGTGGTAGATCGGGGAACTGGAGAAAATTCCCCTTCCTCCTAGACAACCTAATGATGAAATAAACATATTTCTCTATGGAATGATACCACAGATCAAGATCGACCCTGAACGTTTGTCAACAATGATCTGAATGATGGATCAATTGTTGTAACAACGGAGAGTTCCCCTTGAAGGATGCACTCTCCTCATAAAACTTGAGGCCAACATCCATGAATAGGGCATGTGTCTACTATTAAATAGGGTGATGTAACAGCTCCCTCTCCCTCTCCCTAGCCTCCCACTCACATAAAAATGTGTATGTTTCGACCTGTTGTTGCTCCTCCTCTCGCCGCCATCATCTTTAATTCACATACAAATATTTTTAGGTACATATATTTAGATAAAATAAATTGCAATTATAAACACACACGTATTTATATAAATAACTTGTATTTAAAAAAATCTAAAATTAATTTTTTTTTGCAAAAATATATAGAAAATAACCAATGTGCCTAATATAGAAGCTATGTACCACCAACRGTGCTCTATATCAGAAAAATGGCACCATCATGAAGTGTTGTTACTAACACACACTGRTGTGCCAMATTTCTTGTYGCACCACCATGTATTTTAGCAATGTGTTCCATAAGACGCATCACACCGTTTAATTGTAAAATAATTGGCTTAGTGTTGTGCTTTTTACAACACCGRTGTGTTTATTGTACCTATAGACACYGTTAGGTTAAACTTTTTTATTGCAACTTAAGAGGTGAAATGTGTTAATGTGAATGCACCAGTACTACCATGTTAATGCAGCACCGACATTACATTACCTAGTACATTGGGTTGTATAGAGCACTGGTAATGGGGTGTCCAATGAAATGCCCTGGCATGCCAAATCATTCAATATTTTCTTGGTGCAGTTCTTTTAACCGCATCAATTAATTTTGTTAACAAAGAAGCATCATTGCGCTCAAATTTATGGCACACAAAATTACTAGTGCACTTTGTTAAACTAAAAGCACTGGTGTGCCAATTTTACCATAGCACTAGCATATTATTTAGCAGTTTGTTGTCTTTAATAATGCATTGTAGGCAGGGCCTTACAAAAGATGAATATGTTTATTTTTCAAAACCTATTGTGGTGCGTACTATTATTATTTACGCACCGGTGTTCCACACTTATTTTTGCACCGCCAT
The DNA here is from genome assembly GCA_032191745.1 of Picea mariana. Taxonomy (NCBI): domain Eukaryota; kingdom Viridiplantae; phylum Streptophyta; class Pinopsida; order Pinales; family Pinaceae; genus Picea; species Picea mariana. The sequence goes on along the minus strand of JASDQU010371380.1, from coordinate 175,924 downwards.
GTATTTTAGAGGTGTGTTAGATAATATCCATTGTGCTAACAGATTATAAAATATTTGGCCTAGTGTCGTGCTCTTTACAACATCAGTGTGTTTGTTGGACCTATGGGAACCGCTAGGTTAAATTGTTTTATCGCAACTTAAGCAGTGTGATGTGTTACTCTTAAACACATCGATGCTACCCTGATATTTGAGCACTGATGTTTTTTCAATGGTGCATTGTGAAGCATAGAGAACTAGTCATGGGGCATCCAATGAGACACCTTGCTATGCCAAGTCAGTTGATATCTGTCTGGGTGTGGTTCTGTAAACAACATTGTTGCATTTGGTTAAAATGGCTGCACTGCTACCTTAAATTTTATAGATCGTCAAGTTAGTGTTGTGCCTAATTAAATGGAATGTTCCGGTGTGGGGAGAAACCAAGGACGTGCCAGTGGTGGGGCATACCAAAGGACATGCTAGTTATGGGGCATCCCAAAGGATGCACTGCTTTGTTTTTAAAATTTATCATGGTTCTCTTCCTTGAATGACACCAGTGCGTATGTTTATATTAGACACATCAGAAGTGGTATTTACTGTGAATTTAACACAAAATGTACCACTTCGGGACAAGTCGAAGAGTTCAAGCGCACCACATGGAATTGGAAAAAAAAAATTGAAAAATTTGTCAAATTTCAAGCTAAATTCCAATTTAAATTGGATGAAAATGAAAATAGGAAGGTAATAAACAATTTACATGGACTCTTATGTCCCGAGGAGGTATGGTTTCATTGTTGAGAGGAAATACAAATTCGTTGTAATTTCCAAAATTTGGAAAAGTGTGAAATCTACCAATGGAGTTATCCAACTCATTGTAGAGCACCAAAAACAGGGGGTCTTTGGAAGGAGGGTGAGCATTGGTGCTTTCTTGAGAGTTTGGAAGCATGGGATCAAGTGTAACAATGAAAATTGATTTGGTATTTTTTTGTTTTTACCCTACCATGGTGCACCTGACCATAGTGATGTGCACTAGGGAATACTATTCAACGGCTCTAGTGCGCTTTGATTGGTGCTTATTATTTTTATTATAACATATGATGGTGGTTTTGAAAATTTAAGCATTGGTACATTATTTTTTAAGTGTGCAATGGTATGCATATACCTTAAAGGCACACCGATAAAAAACCGCCACAAAAACCTCTGACCACCTGCCTTCGCTATAAACAGAGAAGGGATCGATTTTTTGGGGTGGTTCCATTAAAACCTCTGAAAAAAGGTGTTCTCCTTGTAGTGATTTTATTATCCACTGATATATTGTTGTGCAGACCTGATGAGGGTTGTGGCTAGCTAAATAGTCCTAAGAGAGAATATTCTTTCTGGTATCACTCATCTATTATCGAGTCCATTGTTTTTCTTTTGGTATGCCCCGAGTTTGCATATTTGTCAACATATTTAGGAAGTTGTTTAACTTCCCCTTCATATTCTTATCCAATGTCCCATTTAACCCATTTATTTCATTCTAAATTGTATTAAGTTTCTCTTCCACAGTTTCCAACTTGCTTATATTATAGTGGTTTTTCATGTTGTTTGGAAAAATATGAGGGGGTTTATAGGTACCCTTCTTGGGTGAGCTCACTAAAATAGGTTACTCAATCATGGGGTCAAGGGAGTGCCATGTGATATATCTATTTGATATATGTGTGGGGTCCAACAATAGTACATTGCCCAATATATCAGGGAACTACCTAAGGAGGCTCAATCGTTCCCTTAGCCATACTACTTAACCACCTAGATGCTAGAGAGTGGTGTCCACAAGTATTGTTCTCGGTGTACTATAGAAACAAGATGGTCGATTGGCTTACTTAATGTT